>JAOTQR010079793.1:40008-88190 GCA_025774065.1 Solanum ossicruentum
ATCAAAGGGTTAGCTAAACATAACTTACCAGTTTTGCATGCTACACACTCGAAAAGGTTATAATTATCTTGCTATACATTCATGGGGAACACAATACACTAGTTACTTTTCACATTTATTTCACAACACTTACACTTGATGATTAAATTATAGTTTTGGTTCAATTATTGCATTTTACAAAATCCCTCCTTTCGAGATATAAGTAGATTAATTTAATCTAATTGCTCATAATTATTCCAGGTCTAGACCTTATTTCTCATGAGATAAACCCTAACCACTATAAGGTTCTATATTTGAAAGTGACTACTTATACCTTCATTGGGAGGTATAGTTTGGGTGCATCAAAAATTTTGAGCCACTGCTGAGTGATATGACTTTTAGACTAGTATAATTAGGGTGATTTATGAATTAATCCTCATTTTTTTTTGTTTGCATTTTAGGTTGTTTTAGTTCTATTGCATCATACAGATGTAGTGTATGCCAGTACTCATAGTTGAGGCAATCCATTGACTCTGTTTGACCTAAAGATCTAGAGGGTATTAAGAGTAATGGCCCAGGACAATGCTGCCAATAATCTTGCAAGACTTGCACGAAATCTGAATAATAATAACCACCACCATTTGAGGATGTGAATGCACCATAGGATCTGCAGGATGCTACTAATACATGGAATTAATGCAAGCTTGACCCTATGGAGGTGGATGTCACCAAAGCAATTGTGTTGCCTTCTTTATTGGCTGATAAGTGATTACATGCTATTTTATGCACTAAATCTAGTATCTATATCTTATTCGAAGGGTTTTGGGTGGTTGTTATATATATACAATGTGGTTGTGGTTTTCTATATCTATTCTGAGTCCTTGTTGTCACGTTCCAAGCCTAGGGCCTAGGCGTGACATATGCATGAGAACCTGAAGGGACCCCAAGCAAGCCTCTTAACATAACATACACATCCTTGGTCGTGGAAGAAGGAAACAACAAGAGATAACAAATAGGGATAATCGGGGCTAAGGGACAACTTTTATACCATAAACAACAAGAGTCAAGAGAGTGAAAGCTCATAGCATAATACATAACATGGCTAACAACACCACTACTATATAGATAAGAGCGGGGGCTAAGATAAGCAACCGAGCTCACCCTCAAAGTCAACGTATACAACAAAGAAAGAGAGTAGCAATACATAGCATAAGAACATAGACCAATGTCCCCGGAATGGAGGACTCACCTAGTAGCTCTAGAGATATCATACTAGCCACACGGAGGAGGAGCATGATCAAATGGTGCTCCGGTCCCGACATGATGACATCATTTAGGCATAAAGTATGCATTAGTATATTTAAATGTACTAAGTATATAGGATGCAATACAACAAGTGATAAGAACCATAAACAAAATTCATAACATAGGTAATGAATAAGCTCATAGAAATATGGCATGTATGATCAATGCTTAAGTAAAACATGCTTACATAGAACATGATAGATATGTAAGAAGAGACCATCACATATTGGTGGATCATCACACCGTACCATCGTTGGTGATTGAGGTACCAACCCCATCAATTGGTTGGTGGATTGTTGCACCCTACCATAGTTGGTGATTGAGGTACGAATCCTCCAACGTGGTTATCAAGGTACAAACCCCTCGATAAGGTCGGTGGATCATCGCACCCTACCACCATTAGTGACAGAGGTACAAACCCCCTAGCATTGTCATGGTCAATTTCCAGCACTATATCGAAGAAAATCATATACACACATTTCTTTCATCATCATATCGTCATTCAACTCATGAGACATTCATTGGACCTTCAATTCCTCAAGAAACCATAGCCTGACATTGTATCAAATACTTGGCAGGTGTGTAGTGCTAGTGCAAAATAATGCAATTCAAGAATGGAATCATGCTAGAAAATTAAGTGTAAAACCATAATTTGAAACTTGGTGACACCCTCAAAGAATATACATCAAAACCCTTCATCAAATCTCACTATAGATCTTAGATCCATAGCTCAAAACATGCTAAAATAATCACAATTTCATCAATCCCAAAATAGTGTGCAATCAAATCCATAACAAGTACGACCCATGAGTAAATAAACTTTAAATCATGTATTTTTAGATAAAGGAAGCTTGGGTATCATAGGTGAATGGAACCTATGAAAGAAACCCACATACCTTAGCTTTGGGAGAATCTTTGAAGAAAATTGGAAATCGAGACTTGAAGCTTGAATGAGAACCTTGAAATCCGAATGCGTTTTGGTACTTGAACTTAGGATGAAATATTTGGCTAAGTGTTTGAATGAGTATTGGGGAATGTCGTGTATGATTTGAATGAAAAATATGGCTAAGTATAGGTGTTTTCACGCTTGGGAACACTTAGGCCTAAGACCCAAAAGCCTTGGACCGAGATAAAAAATCACAAGCAACAAAATACACAGGTCCACGTCTGGTCCATGATGCGGACTTGTCGTGGAGCCAAAATTAACACATGTCTGTGATAGTTGTGCATCGCGGCACTATCGCGAATCAATTCTAGATAAAGAAAATTATGAAAAATGAAATTTCTAATATTTTGCTCTTAAATCGAGATCAGACCCATATCCCTCTAGATTTGACCCCCTGATCAAGAATATGAAGTTGGATTTTTGATAGGATGAATTTTGAGATATATGGAAATTATGATTATGGGCACTTCGGAGGAACATTTTCGGGCACTTGTTGGGGTCATTTCAATATCTCCCCTTCGGGAACTTTTGTCCCCGAATGTCAAAGAAACATTTATGAGAGACAGAAACATGACAATTTCAACACATATAAGGATGCAACAATGCACTCAAACACCATTTCAAAAATCTCAACCGAAGTGTAAAATCATCATGAACTTATCAATTTATACAAGAATGTATGCAATGACATGAGGGCTGAACTTAAGAATTGAGATCATATAGAGGACTTAGATCAATATCTTAGGCTTGAGTGTAGTGGAAAGGTGAGGATATCGCTTTTGCATGATTGCATCGGCCTCCCAAGTAGCACTCTCAACTTGTTGATTTCTCCAAAGGACCTTAATGGAAGTCGCATCTTTGTTACTCAATCTCTTCACTTGTCTATCAAAAATCTGAACCAAAACCTCTTTATAGGTCAAATTATCTTCAACAACACCCACAACATCAACAGGCACAATAGCATTAGGGTCTCCCACACATTTCCTAAACATGGATACATGAAAGATCGGATGAACCAAATCCATCTCACTAGGCAATTTCAACTCAAAAGCAACCTTGTCAATTCTCCTCATAACCCTATAAGGACCTACATATCTTGGGGTCAACTTTCCCTTCTTAACAAAATAAACCACACCCTTTATGGGTGACACCTTTAAATAAACTCAATCACCAACTTTGAATTCAAGATCCCTTCTTCTCACATCAACATAAGACTTTTGGTGACTTTGGGCCATCTTCAACCTTTCTCTAATCATCATATCCTTCTCAAGAGGCTCCATAACTAGATATAGTCCCAACAAAGCCACCTCACCAACCTTAAACCGCCCAACCGGTGATCTACAATGCCTACCATAGAGAGCCTTAAAAGGAGCCATCCCGATGCTAGAATGATAGCTATTGTTATAGGCAAGCTCAATCAATGAAAGTTGATTCATCCCAACTACTTTTAAGAATCATATCCTCAAGTGGTTGGATGGTTCTTTCTGCTTGGCCATCCGTTTGAGGCTAAAAGGCCGTAGTAAGCTTGACATTTGTACCAAGACCCCTTTGAGAGGATCTCCAAAAGTGTGAAGTAAATTGAATATCGTGATTCGATATGATGGACAAAGGAAACCTATGCAACCTCACCAAGTCATGAATGTACAACCTAGCATAATATTCATCCCCATATGTAGTCTTAACTAGCAGAAAATGAGCTAATTTTGTCATCCTATCAACCACAACCAAAATGGAATCAAAACCCTTCCTAGTCTTGGGCAACCCAACAATAAAATCCATATTATTCTCCTCCCACTTCCAAGTGGGAATCTCTATGTCTTGTGCTAGGCCACTAGGTCTTTGGTGCTTGGATTTGAATTGTTGACAACTAAGACAACCCTAAACAATTTTGGCAATTCCCCCTTCATGCCTCTCCACCAATACACATCTCTCTAGTCCCTATACATTTTGGTAAAACCGGGGTGAATAGAATAGGCAGAGTTATGAGCCTCATCAAGAATCTTTTCTATAAAGCCATCAATACAAGGCACACACAACCTACCTTTGTACCTAAGGGCACTCTCTATCCTCGTGAGAAAACCTCCACCTTTCCATCAATAACCAAAGCCTTTAATTCTAACAAGGAGGGATAAAGGTCTTGCGTTGCTTTAACCTCAAAAATCAACGAGGACTTTGAACTATTAACAACAACAACAACACCATTACCAACCTCTTCCAATCTAACCCCCAATCTAGGCATCCGATAGGCCTTCCTAGCCAGCTCTTTGCCACTACCATCAACATGAGCTAGGCTACCCATAGACACCCTACTCAAAGCATCCGCCACAACATTAGGCTTACCAGGATGATAATGCACACTCATGTCATGATCCTTAAGAAGTTTTAACCACCTTCATGGCCTCAAGTTAAGATCTTTTTGAGTTAACACATATTGGAGACTCTTATGATCGGTAAAGACATCAAAATGCACTCCATACAAATAATGATGCTAAATCTTTAATGCAAATACCATGGCAGCTAGTTCAAGATCATGATTAGGATACTTCTTTTCTCGCACTTTGAGTTGTCTAGAAGCATAGGCTATTACCTTACCATTTTGCATTAGCACAAAACCCAAACCAACTCTAGAAGCATCACAATACACAAAACCACTTTCTAGCTCTTTCAGTATAGAAAAAATAGGAGCGAACACAAGCTTATCCTTCAAAGTTTGGATTCTCTTTCCACACTCATCGATCCACACAAACTTTGCCTTTTTTGAGTCAATTTGGTCATGAGAGAAGAAATAGCCTTCTTTTGAGTCAATTTGGTCATGGGAGAAGAAATAGAAGGGAACCCATTAACAAATCCCCTGTAGTAAATTGCTTAGCCCAAGAAGCTCCTAATATCCGATGGGGTCAATGGTCTAGGCCAATTTTTCATCACATCCGTCTTTTTAGGATCCACTTTAAAACCATCCCCCAACACCACATGATCTAGGAAGGCAACATCCTTCGAAAAAAGTTCACTTTTATATTTAGCATACAACTTCTCCCTCAATCATTGCAACACTACCCTCAAATGAGCCACATGAAGGAGGATGATGACCAAATGGAGCTTCGGTTCCTACATGGTAACATCATGTAGGCATAGACTATGAATTAGTAAATTTTAGTGTACTTACTTTATAGAATGCGAAGCAACAAGAGATAGACAATATAGGAAAAATACAACATCATAAGCAAAGGATAGCATAATAACAACATGACATGTATGAGTGATGCTTAAAGTAGAAACTTGCTTATGTAGGACATACTACACATGTAGGAAGAGACCATCATTTGGGTAATAGGTTTACCAGCTCCCATACTTGGTGATTGAGGTATTCACCCCTAATTTGGTCATTGAATGTGCTACCCGTCATCTAAGGTGATTGAGGTATCAACCCCTCAATTTGGCTAATAAGGTATCAACCCCTCAATTTGGTTAATAAGGTATCAACCCCTCAATTTGGTTGTTAATCATCTCAGAACACTATAGAAGTTTATCATGAAATCAACAAATGAATACCATAGTTTCATCATCATAAAGTCACTTAACCCATATGTCATGCATTAAGCCTTCACCAACTCAAGATACATAATCTGGACATTTTGTCAAACACTTGGTGGGTGGGTAATGTTAGTGTAAAACTATGCAATTCAAGAGTGAAATCATGGAAGAAAATTCAATATAAAACCACCCCACTAACACTTGGCAATACAATCATGAAATATACATCAAAACACTTCATTAAATCTCATGATAGATTAAAGATGCATATCTCAAAACATGCTTAAATAGTCATACTTTCATGAAACCCCAATATAGTTCATAGTCAAATTCATAACAGGCAATACCCATAAGTAAATCAACTTAGAAACATGCACTTTGTGTAAAAAGGAAGCTTGGGCCCCATGGGTGAAAGGACCCAATGGTTGAAACCCACATATCTTGACTTTGGAGAATTCCTTAATGAAGATTGGAATGGAGACTTGAATCTTGGATGAATTCCTTAGATCCGGAAAGAAATTGTGACACTTAAATCTTGAGGAGGACTTGGGCTTGACTTGATTTTCTTGAATTCCAATAATACTTTCTTGAAAACCTTGAGAATGGATGGAGAATTTGATGAAGATTAGAGAGGAATGTGAGAGGTTCTTGGTTGGTTTTTAGGGATCAAAATGGATTAAGATTGAGGGATTTTCGTGTAAATAGGTATAGGGAGATTACCCAATTATCCTAGATAAAAAAGAGCAATTTTAGAATTTTTTGAACTGGTCCCCGCCAAGTCCGAGTCACGGACAACTATTGTTTTTTTGAAGTATTGCCAAAAAAATATTTTCTTAGCATGGATGAAGTATACCTTGTATGTACTTGTCCCCCATACAAATTTTCCCTCAGAATAAGAATATGAAGTTAGATTTGTGAAATTCTACAGGGTTTTTACGATATTGAACAAAATGCATCATAGGGTATTTCCGACTACAAGGAGTGGTATCTAAATATTCCCAATTTAAAACATAAGGTATAAATGATTACGGGGAATGCCTAAGAAGATATGGGGCATTTCAATATCTCTCCCTTTGGAAAATTCATCCCAGAATGTCAAAAGGTAACTGAAACGACTCCAAAAAGTGCCTGAAAACGTGCCTCGGAAGTGCCCGAAATCTTGTCTTTCATATATTTAAAAATCCATTTCATATTCCAAAAATCTGACTTTATATTCTTTTAAAGGGTTCAAATTGAGTGGAACATGGGTCTAACCTGAATTTTAGAGCAACCATATCAAAATTTGAAAATCGCAAATAAGGCTACTTAGGAGAGTCAACTTTGAAGGGGCATATCTCTTTGCATACAAAGAACTAGGTGGTCCACTATCTATCAACTGAAATACCTTTGAATTATATTTCCATTGCACTTTGTTTCACCATATTCCAAGTTTGGATGAAGGATTTATGCCCCTTTTTGTAAAACTCGTTTGTGTAGAAAATGCTGATTCCATTGGAGTTTTTTTGTCACCTCCACGATGCACCCCTGTGCTTTTGGTGCTTGTTGTCATTTTTTCAGACCAAGATATGTATGTCTTAGGCCTAAGGGTTCCCTCACTAGAAATACATATACTTAGCCTTATTTTTACCCTTATATCATCCTAAACATTCCCCAAAACTCACTCTAACATTTAGACTCATCTCTACCCCTAAATCCAAGTCCCAAACTCAAGACCAATCTCAAGAATGTCTTCAAGGATCTCACTCAAGCTTCAAGTATTCATTGTCAACCTTCACCAAGAACTTATCCAAAGCTAAGGTATGTAGTGTTGAACCATTGGGTCCTTTCACCAATGGTCCGTAAAACCTCTTTTACTTAATATTTCATGATTTAAAGTTTATTTTACATGTAGGTCTTGAATATTGAGAAATTTACTGTATAGTGATTTTAATTCATGAAAGTATGTTGTTTTAGCATATTTTGAGCTTCAATTCTTGGATCTAATGGTTGATTTGATGAGTAGTTTTGATATTAATATCTTCGGGGTATTGCAAGGCGTTGATTAAAGGTTTAACCACTATTTTTTCTACTTGATTTCATCTCTAAATTACTTGCTCTTTTTCCCTCATTACACACCACAAAGGTGGTTTATAAAATGTTCGGTTATGGTTTCTTGAGGAAATAAATGTCAAAAGCATGAGATATGATATGAATGATGTTATAATGATTAAATGATGATGAAATGAACTTATGAACATGACTATTCCTATATGAGGAATTGCATTAGAACTTATGGTGAATATTATATAAAGTGTTGCATAGACCATGCCCAACTTGGGGGGAAAGAGCCGGGTAACCGGATGGGGGTTTATACTCATTCACTAGGGTAAAGAGTGAGATCATCACCAATTGGATGTGGATTTATACTTATTCGCTAGGGTGATGGGTGCGATCATCACCAATCGGATGGGGATCTATACTCATTCACTAGGGTGATGGGCGCGATCACCACCAACCTACCGAGGGGTTTGTACCTTGGAAAGCTAGATTGAACTCATTCTTCACATTTGATATTCTATATGAGCATGATATACTTAAGCATGGTTTACTTATGCATTGATCATACATGTCATATTGTTATATTATGCCTATTACCTATTATCTTGCATTTTGAATTATGATGCTTATGTCTTGTTGTATTGTATCCTACATACTTAATAAAATTCAAATGTACTAACATGTACTCTTGCCTACATGATATTACCATGTAGGTACCAGAGCTCCAATTGATTCTTTTTTTGGCTAGATGGATTGTTCAAGTTATACTTGGTGAGTCCTCTATTCCAGGGACAGGGACTATTCTCCCACATCATGTCTTAAGATTCCCTTTACTTTATTGTATACTTATAACTATGAGTGTGAGACCGGTTGTATGTCTTGGCCCCCGCTATTATTTATGTAGTAGAGGTGTTGTTGCACAAAGTTATGCATTTATGCTATGAGTTGTTTTATTTATCTCTTGATTCTATGTTATGACAAGCTCTCCCTTAGTCCCCTTTGACCTTATTTCCATTCTTCAAATGTCATTTAATTGCTTTTGTGACCAAGGATATATAATGATATGTTATAAAGCTTGTTTGAGGTTCCTTCGAGTTCCCCATTCGTCGGTCACGTCTAGTCCCTAGGCTTGGGTCGTGACAAAGATGGTATTAGAGCACTAGGTTGATAGATCCTCGAAGTTCAACACACCGCGTCGATTAGAGTCTTATTCATGGTTATGTTATGCACCACAACTGTGAGTAGGAGGCTATGAGACATTTAAGGAAACGTTTCCCTTCTTCATGGTCTAGGTCGTGCTTTAGAAGCGAGATAGGTATTTCCCTTTTAATGAATGTTCTTTGCTCTTTAAGTTTATCATGTCGCTTCAAGGAGGAAGGCGAAGGAAGGTAAGTAGAAGGTTTTGATTTTGATGGATCCGAGTTTCACTATTTCTTCTCTATTCTTTTAGTTGATGTTGGGGCTTCTTGTGTGCCCAAGTGGTTGTGTGGATCTTTGATGTCTATACTCGTTATTGGGTATCTTATGACTAAAAAGTTCATAGGTGTTGATTCAGGTTTGTATTGCATTAGGTCTCGTTTTATGGCTTGTTGGAGTTAGCATGGTGGTTTTGATGTCATACTACAGATAGAATGGTTGCTTGTATGGTGTTCCTTCATGGATGGTAGGACCGTAGGATTAGATTGCGATTCCCTAATGAAACCATCCTTGAGTGGGAGATTCATAATATGATGGTCAAGTGGTAGAAAAAGAGGTAGGTCCATTCTTATTTTAAGGTTCAATTGGTCTCCAAGGGGTTGCATTTATCATCGTGTGAGAGTTTGAGATGTTGAACCTAAGTTGTTTTGTTTATTGAAATGTTGTTGGTGGTAGATGAGGCCTTGAATGCCCTTTTCTGATAATTTGAATTTTGGGATAGTGTCCTTTGGTTTAATTAGTACACTGGTTATGCCTATAAGCCTCATGAGTAAGATCTCTAGTCCTTACCCTTATAGGTTTATGGTGGTTTTGGTGCTAGCAATGTGGTTCGTTCCCTAATGAGGAATGCATGTGAATCATTTGAGGGTAGTATTACAAGTTTAAGGAAGGAGGTTGGGTGCTAGTAGGAGAGATGGGAATTTTGGTGGTAAGAGGTTGTGATCCTAGGTTACATGGTGCACGGTGATTGTATTAATGTGGAATTTTAGTAGGACAAAGGTGATTAGAGAGTATCCTAGACCTTTGACTTCACCAGATATTAGAAGCCTATTGGGTTTAGTGGGCAATAGCTGGGGATTATGAGTAGATTCTCTTCGATTGTTGCTCCTATGACTTAATTGACCCTAGGTAAGGCCATTTTGTGACCGACGTTTTTATTAGGGTGATTTGATATGTCTGGGAGTTGTTGTCCCTTGGTTCTAGTAGGATTCATGTACATGTGGGTTTCATTCATAGCCTCCTTTCACCCAGAAAGCCCAATCTTCCTTTTTATGAAAATTGTATGATTTCAAGATGTATTTCTTGTGGGTATCTATTATTATGACATGTGAGTATGACATCTATTGGGGTTTTGTCAAATATTGTTGATTATGTGTAAATATCTATTTTGAGCTTATACTATGAAGTGATCTTTGTCTATTGAGACTACACATGATTCAAGCTATGAAATCTATGATCTATTGTGAAGTTTTGATATTATTTACATGTTACCTATGATGGGGTTTTACCATGATGTTGGTGCACTGATTTACATGCTTTTAAGATGCATTGATTTCATTATTTCATGATCTATACTATTGCACTTTGCATGATTTGAACATGTCCTCATATGTGCCCACTAAGTTTTTGATGAAATGCCAAGTTAAGAAATTTCAAGATATTTTTACAAGTCAAGTGACTTCATGATGAATATAGGCTATCAAGTATGTTATGTATTCATGAAATTATCTATGATTATACAAGTTAAGCCCTTTTCAAAAATATATTTTCAAGAAAACCTACATGGATTTTACTTATTTTAATTTGGGATTTGAATATTATGATTCCTAAAATCTTATTGATGCATGGGTAGCGTTTATTTGATGATTTTAATGTGATTTAAATCGTTATATGGGGATTTACTTTGGGTTTATGAAGTTATAAGTATGCATATTCCCTTGTGAAATCATTAGTTCATGAGAGATTACACTATGGGTGAAATATGGAATTAATTATGTTTTCACTTCAACTTCATATTATAAATATTGATTTTAAATGGAGTCTTAACTATCCATGTCATTTCCTCATTGTTCATGGCATATGCATTCATGTACACGGATTATTTTGAAAAAATAAATTTATGTTATAGGTAAGCCTAATTTCGTTTTATGGTATGATGTTGATAAAAAGGTTGGTTATGACAATATTGTGATCACATATACGTCTTTGATTTTGGCATTTTAAGCTTGTTGGGTGCTTACACCATTTTGTATATGAATGGGCCATTCCTATACATGAGTATTATGACTATGAAATTATGATTTTGGCATCTGAGACTAAGTATGAATTATTATGATTGGTGTTTAGCTTTTAAGACCAATTGTGCATTGAAATGATCTGAAAAATGACTATTGCCTCTTTGAAAGTATGTACATGCATAGTATACGTATTCTTGTGGGATGATGACTTAGCTTATTTTGTTAAAGGTCTTAGGGTAGTTTAGGCTACATACATAGTATGTTTCTAATGATTGTAGAACCCATAAGGTTGTAATATGATGGGTAAGTATGGTCGATCTATTTAGTTAACTATGATGGGTTAGTCACTTCTCTAAGATTGATCTTTGGTTTAGGTTTGGCCTCAAGTGAGGATGAGGGTAGCTGATATCTCTAAGTGTCTTTTTCGGACTAGGAGTTTGCATTTTGAATATTGGTGGAGTTGTTTGGTTGGCTTATGCATCGGTTGTGTTTTTGGGTTTCATGAATAAGGTCTTAAATCCCTACCTTTATATGTTTGTGGTGGTCTCTAGTGATGAGGTATTGATTTGTTTAGAGCTTGTAAATTATTTAGGGGTAGTGTTGCAATTCTTGGAGGATGAGGGGATTGGTTGCTAAATATGACAGGTGAGAGTTGAGGATAACAAGGAGGTTGTTAGAACTCCTAAGGGATTATGGTATGAGTGTGCATTAATTTTTTTTGGGTAAGACTAGTGTTGTTGTTTGTGCTCTTGGTAGCCTAGTATGTATGGATAATGGTGGTAAAAAGATGCCTAGTAGAGTCCATCGGCTGGCTAGATAGGGAGTTAGGTTGAAGGAAGTTGAGAATGGTAGTATAGGGTTCTTGATGGTTCCAAATCTTCTTGGGATAAGAGGACGAGATTAGGTAAGGCTTTGAGTTCACCTTATTAGAGTTGGAAGTCTTGGGTGATAAGATGATAGAGTGAAGGTTGTCTCCTAAGGTGGAGATGGTGGTTATGGTACCAAGTGGGTTTGGTGTATTTAAGATTGTTTGTTGAGTTAAGGATTGTGAGTCCTTATGGAGTGTAAAGGGAGGTTAGTAAGGTTGCATAAGTTTGGTAATTGCCTATGGACGTAGATATGGTTCGTCTGGCGCTTCATGCTTCTACGTGGATTTGATGTGTTGGTGAGTTTAGTGTTACAGAACATTTTGAGGTTGTGGGTGTTAAGGAGGGTAAGTTGGGTTAATAAAAGGTCTCGGTGGGGGTGTTGATGGATGAGTGGAGAAGTTGTTTGATAATGATGTAGTCTTCTTCAAGGTCCTTTAGGAAGAGCCGTCTATTTGTATGTGTCTCTCGGGATGCCGGAGTAGGTATGGAGGAGCAATATTCATATCTCCTTCATTTTATTCAAGCTTATGATAACACGTCCAATCCTTTTATGATTTCAAGTCTTGCATTTCATCCCCCTTTGTCATTTATATGCATTCATGTTTAAGTTGGCAAGTTTATGATGATTTTTACACTTATGTTGAGATTTTAAAAAGGGTGTTTTAAATGTAATGTTGCATTACTACTGGGGATAATTTTTTCATGATTACTCTTCTCTTTTATGACTCTTCTGCATTCGGGGACGAATGTTCCCAAGGGAGAGGTATTGAAACGACCCTAAAAAGTGCCCGAAAACTTGGCTCAGAAGTGCTCGAAATCTTGTTTGCCATATATCTAAAAGTTCGTTTGTTATTTTGAAAATATGACTTCATTTTCTTGTTTAGGGGTCAAATTGAGTGAGAAATAGGTCTAACCCGAATTCTAGAGCAATCGTATAAAATTCGAAAATTGCAAATAACGCTATTTAGGAGTGTCAAATTTTAAGGGGTATATCTCATAGCACACAAAGAACTAGTGGTCCATGACCTATCCACTGAAATCCCTTTGAATTTTCTTTCTAATACACTTCATTTCACCTCACTCCGAGTTCGGATGAAGGATTTATGCTCATTTTCATAAAACTTGTACGTGTAGAAAATACTAATTCTATTGGGGTTTTCGCGTCGCCTCACGATGTACCCCTACGATTTTGGTACTTGTTTTCATTTTTTCGGTCCAAGACATGTAAGTCTTAGGCCTAAGGGTTCCCGCACTTGAAAACACATATACTTAGCCTTATTTCAACCTCATATCATCCTAAATATTCCCCAAAACTTATCCAACATTTAGACTCATTTCTAACTCTAAATTCAAGTCCCAAACTCAGAGATTTCTTCAAGGATCTCACTTAAACTTGAAGTCTCCAATGTCAACCTTCACCAAGAACTTCTCCAAAGCTAAGATATGTGGTGTTGAACCATTGGGTCCTTTCACCCATGGTGCCTAAACCCTCTTTTACTTAATATTGCATGATTTAAAGTTGATTTTACATGTGTGTCTTGAATATTGTGAAATTTACTACAGAATGATTTTAATACATGAAAGTTTGATTGTTTTAGCATCTTTTGAGCTTCAAATCTTGGATCTAATGGTGGATTTAATTAGGGGTTTTGATATGAATGTCTTGGGGGTATTGTAAGGTGTTGATTAAATGTCTTACCACTGATTTTCCTGCATGATTTCATCTCTAAATTACATGTTCTTTTACCCTCATTACACACCCCAAGATGTTTGATAAAATGTCCAACTATGGTTTCTTGAGGAATTGAAAGTCCAAAGTATGAGATATGCTATGAATGATGCTATGATTTTTTAATTATGATAAAATGATGATGAAATGAGCTTATAAACATGATTATTACTATATGAGGTATTGCATTAGAGCTTATGATGAATCCTTTATAAAGTGTTGTGATGTCATACCCAACCTGGGGGAAAAGAGTTGGGTAACCGGAAGGGGGTTTAAACTCATTTACTAGGGTGATGGGTACGATTATCACCAACAGGATAGGGGTTTATACTCAGTTACTAGGGTGATGGGTGTGATCATCACGAGCCGGATGGGGGCTTATACTCATTCACTAGGGTGATGGGTGCGATCATCACCAACTGGATGGGGTTTATACTCATTCACTAGGGTGATGGGTGCGATCATCACCAACCTACCGAGGGGTTTTTACCTTGGAAAACTAGCTTAGTCTCATTCTTCATATATGATATTATATATGAGCATGATATACTTAAGCATGATTTACTTCTATATTGATCATACATGTCATATTGCTATATTATGCCTATTGTCTATCATCTTGCATTTTGTATTATGAAGCTTATCTCTTGTTGCATTGCGTCCTACGTACTTACTACATTCAAATGTTCTAATACGTACTCTTGCCTAAAAGATATCACCATGTAGGGATTGGAGATCCTATTAATTCTTCTTGTGGCTAGATGGATTGTTCAAGTTAGCCTTAGTGAGTCCTCCATTCTAGGGACAAGGACTATTCTCCCACATCCTGTATTAAGATTCTCTTTACTTTATCGTGTACATATGACTATGAGGGTAAGCCCGGTTGTATGTCTTGGCCCCCGCCATTATCTATGTAGTAGAGGTGTTGTTAGACAAAGTTATGTAGAGTTATGCTATGAGTTGAATTATTTATCACTTGACTCTATGTTATGACAAGTTCTCCCTTAGTCCCTTTTGCCCTTATTTCCATTTTTCAAATATCATTTAATTTCTTTTGCGACCAAGGATGTGTAATGATGTGCTATGAGGCTTGTTTGGGGTTCCTTTGGATTCCCCATTCGCTGGTCACGTCTAGACTCTAGGCTTGAGTCGTGACTGAAACGTACATGAGAAGGGTAATCATGAAGAAATCAGCCCCAAAAAGAATGCAACAATACACTTAAACACCATTTTCAAAATCTCAAAGTATTAAAATCATCATGAACTTGTCAACATAAACATGAATGCTTGCAAATGACATTGGGGCTGAAACATAAGACTTGAAATCGTAAAAGGGCTTGATGTGTTATCATAAGCTGGAATAGAATGAAAGAGATATGGATATTGCTTCTCCATGCCCGCTCCGGCTCCCCGAGAGACAATTTTGACTTGACGAATCCTCCAAAGGGCCTTTAAGAACATACATCCTTATTAATCAACTTTTCGACCCTTTCATCCAATACCTCCCCCGGGACCTTCTCCTAAGACAACTTATTCTCCACAATACCCAAAATCTCAAAGAGTTCCATAGCAGTAGAGTCACCAACACATTCTATCAACCTAGAAGCATGAAGAGTCGGACGAACATATCTATATCGCTAGGTAATTCCAATCCTTATGTAACCTTACGAATTTCTCCTCCAAACCCTATACATACCTACAAACTTTAACCCAATTATCAACCTTCAACACACATAATACACTTGGTACCATAAACCACTATCTCGCCCTTTGGAGACAACCTCCACTCTACCATCTTTTACCAAAAACTACCAACCCTAACAAGGCGAAATCAAGGCCTTGCTTAAACTATACCTATTAAACCAAAGAAGATTTGGAACCATCAAGAACACTACACTACCATTCTCAATTTCCTCCAACCTAACTCCCAATCTAGCCAACCGATGGACCTCTCTAGTCACCTCTTTTCCATCATCATTCACATATGCTAGGCTGCCCCTAAACACCCTAGTTAGAGCATCGACCACAACATTAGCCCTATTGAGGTGATAATGCACACTGATATCATAATCCATAAAGAGTCCTAACCACCTTCTCGTTATCCACAATTCACACTTACCATATTTAGCACACAAACTCTCATCCCCCAAGATTCGCAACACTACTGCTAAAGATTCCCACTCCCCATTATTTACATGCAACCCCATATGCATCAACATTCACAACATCACCCTCAAATGATCCTTAAGCTCTCCTCACCTCCGGGAATGAACCAACATACCATTACCAAGGACCACCATAAACACAACAATGTAGGGATTAAATACCCTATTCATGAGACCTATAGACATAGCCAGTGCATTAGCCAAATCCAAAGATACTACCCCCAAATTCACAATATTGGAAAGAACATCAAGAACCCATCTATTACTGGAACAACTCAATAGAAATGACATAGGTTCAACACCACTAACTCTTACAAGATGATAAATGCAACCCTTAAAGATCAATTGAACCTTAAGTCAAGAAGTGGACTTACACCTTCACTACCACTTTACAATCCCTAACTCAAGGACGGGTTCATTAGGGAGTTGAAATCTAACTCTACGGGACCTACAATCCAAGGGGACACAATATGCATGCAATTAATCCATCCCAAGTATGACATCAAAATCCACCACATCTAATTCAACCATAATCAAAAGGTAAGACCTAAAGCAATAAGGTCATGAGACCACCCCTATAGACTTTTCCAATAACAATAGATTCACCTACGGGGTATATACTTCATAAGGTTCTCCTGACACCTAGGGCACACATGAATCTTACTAGCAACAAAGGGGATAATTGATGGAATAGGGACCCCTAGAACCATCAAAACATGCATAATAAAATCAATGAAAACCTCTAACTTACCGGTAGCATTATCGGGAGCCTCATCCCCTTCTTGCCTTCTTTGAAGAGCATATAACCGATTGTGCCTTGGGGAACCATCTTGAAGACGAACATCTTCACCCTTGCCTTGCTTACGAGGACAATCTTTCTATTTATTCCCCTCTTCACCTCAACGAAAACATGCATTAGTGTCTTTCAAACATGGGCCACTATTAATCTTACCTTATGTTGGACACATAACATTGGGCATCTCACCACCATTACCTCTACCTTTGGGACTTTGGAACTTTCCTTTAAAATGGGCCCTCTTTACCTTCTTACCCTTTATGTTCCTCATATTTTCCTCCTCCATTTGTTCTTCACAAATCATTAAGCGGCAAAAATCCATGCCACTAATCAACATAGCGGACTAGCACTCCTTACTTAACAAATCGGATAAACCCATCATAAACTTGTTCATCCTAGATCTTGGATTGACCTACCAAAACTTGGTAATACCATCATGAAATATACATCAAAACTTTTCATCAAACCTCAAGATAGATTAAAGAGTCATAGCTCAAAACATGCTTAAACAGTCACACTTTCACGAAACCCTAACATAGTTCATAGTCAAATTCGTAATAGGTAAGACCGATAAGTAAATCAAATTAGAAACATGCAATTTGTTTAAAAAGGAATCTTGGGCACCATGGGTGAAAGGACTCAATGGTTGAAACTCACATACCTTAACTTTGGAGAGTTCCTTGATGAAGATTAGAATGAAGACTTGAAGCTTGGATGAATCCCTTAGATCCGAAAAGAGACTGGGACACTTGAATATTGAGGAGTATTTGGGGCTTAATTTGGTTTCATTGAATTCCAACAAGACTTCTTGAAAACCTTTAGAATGGGTGGAGAATTTGATGTAGATTAGAGAGGAATTTGAGAGGCTTTTGGCTAGTTTTCAGGGCTCAAAACTGTTGAACAATGTTGGATTTTCATGTATATAGGTATAGGGCTATTACCCAATTGCACTGGAGTAAAAAAGAGCAGTTTCAAAAAATTTTTAACTATTCCGTGCTAGGTCCGCATTGCAGACTGGTCGCGATTAACTATCATTGTTCTGAAGATTTGACAAAAAATTATTTTCTTGGAACGGATGAAGTATATCTTGTAGGTACTAGTTCTCCCCAGTCAATTTTTTCCTCTGAACAAGAATATGAAGTCGGAATTGTGAAACTCTACAACGATCTTAAGATATTGAAAAACATGTATCATAGGGTCCTTCCGAGCTACAGGAAGGGGTGTTTAAATATCCCCAATCAGAAATATAAGGAAACTACGATTATGGGGTATCCTTAAGCAAACGTCAGGAGTTTGATTAAGCTTGAAATAGATAGTCATGCATAATCAATTAATATTTCATAAATCCCCAACATAATTTATACTCATGATACATAATAAGAGATACCCATAGATAATACAACTTAAAAACACACAAATTTTATGAAAAAGGGAAGGTTGGGCTCCATCGGTGAAAGGGACCGAATAGAAGAAACCCACATACATTAAAACTTGAATTCTTTGAGGTGAACTTAAGGTAGTCTTGGAGCTTCAAATGAATCCTTTAGTTCCAAAGTTGAGCTTGAGATCCTTTTATTTCGATGAGAGAATTGATAGAGTCTTACAGGGGTTTGAGAGTGGGTTTTGTGACATATAGAGTTCAAAAATGACTAAGTATAGGTGATTGAACATTTTAGTGGGCTTGGGGCTATGACCCCAATGACCTTGGGCGCATAGGAAAAACTAAGGAAAATGTTGTATTGGGCCGCGTCTAGTCCAAGATGCCGACCCAACGCGAAGAAACATGCATAAGAGAAGAGATCATGAAAATTTCAGCCTGACATGAATGCAACAAATGCATTTAAACATCATTTTCTCATATCTCAACATGAATTGTCAAAATCACCATAAACTTGTTACCATGAACATGAATGCATGCAAAATGACATAAGGGTTGAAACTCAAGACTGAAATCATATAATAGACATAAATTAGTACCTTCAGCTTGAGTAGATTGGAAGAGATATGGGTATCGCTTTCTCATGTCCGCCTCGGCTTCCCATATGGCACTTTCGACTTGTTGGTTTCTCCAAAGGACCATGACCAAAACTACATCTTTGTCTCTTAACCTCTTTACTTGTCTATCCAAAATGTCCATGAGACCTCCTCATAGGTCAAATTATCTTCTACAAAACCCACGACATCCAAGGGCACTATAACGCTTGGGTCACCCACACACTTTCTCAACATGGACACATAGAAGACTAGATGAACTTTATGCAACCTTACCCACTCTCAATAGGCAACTCCAACTCATACGCAACCTTACTCACTTTCCTCAAAACTTTATAAGGACCCACAAACCCTTGGGCTTAATTTCCCTTTCTTTCAAACTGGACCACACCCTTCATGGGTGAGACTTTCAAGTAAAACGAATCACAAACCTTAGACTCAAGATCTCTCCTCCTCACATCCGAGTAGGACTTTTATCTACTTTGGGCTATTTTCAATCTCTCCCTTATCAACCTCACCTTCTCCATGGCCTCCATGACCAAATTCGGACCTATCAAAGCCATCTCCACCACTTCAAACCACCTAACCAGGGATCTACAATGCGTACCATATAAGGCTTCAAAGGGACCCATGCCAATGCTTGAGTGGTAGCTATTGTTGTAGGCAAACTCAATACGTGGAAGATGTTCATCCTAACTACCCTTAAACTCCAAAACACAAGATCTAACCATATACTCAAGAGTTTGAATAGTTCTCTCACCTTGACCATCCGTTTGATGATGAAAAGTCTTGCTAAACTTAACCTTGGTACCAAGACCTGGAATGACCTAAAATAGTAAGAAGTGAATTGAGCACCATGATCCGAAATGATAAAGAAGGGCACCCCATGGAATCTAACCAAATCATGGATGTATAACTTGCCATAATCTTCATCACCATAAGTAGTTTTGATCGGTAGAAAGTGAGCCGACATTGTCATTCTATCCACAACAACCCAAATAAAGTCAAAGTGTTTTCTAGTCTTAGGCAACCCAACCACAAAATCCATGTTGATCTTTTCCACTTCCACATAGGAATGTCTATGTCCTAGGCTAGGCTACCCGACCTTTGATGTTCGGCTTAGACTTGTTGGCAATTGTGACATCCGGATATGAACTTAGCAATATCTCTCTTCATACCACCCCACCAATACACCTTCCTCAAGTCTTGATAAATCTTTGTAGAACTGGGGCGAATAGAATAGGATGAATTATGGGGCTCCTTTAAGATCAACTCCCCTCAGTCATCAACATTAAGCACACAAAACCTACTTTGGTACCTAAGGGCACCATCTCCCGCTTTGGAGGAAACTTCCACTTTACCATCTTTCACCAAGTCCAACTCTAAAAATGCGGGGTCAAGAACTTGTTTTTATTTTACCTCTTTAATCAAAGAAGATTTAGAACCATCAACAACCACTACACCACCATTTTCAACCTCATCCAACCTAACCCCCAACTAGCCAACATGTGAACTTTTCTAGCCACCTCTTTGCCACAATCCTCAACATGACCTAGACTACTAATAGACACTCTACTTAGAACATCAACAACAACATTAGCTTTCTCGGGGTGATGATGCACATTCATATCTTAATCTTTAAGGAACTCTAACCAACTTCTTGATCTCAAGTTAAGATCTTTTTGGGTGAACACATATTGGAGACTCTTGTGGTCGGTAAACACTTCAAGGTGAAGGAACATTTTACACTGCTCCATGCCCCTAGTGCACTGCGGCCAAGGCGTAGATGCTCTCTGAAAATCAAAAATTAGGGAAAATTATTTTTTGCTATGGCTTATCTAAAATTCAGGTTATACCCTTTCCCCACATAATTTTTCCCCCTGATCGAGAATATGAAGTTTGATTTTCGATATCATGCACAGATTTTGGGATATATGGAAATTATGATTATGGCCATTTCGAAGAACTATTTTTTGAGGTGTTTCAATATCTCCCCTTGGGAACTCTAACCATCTTCTCAGTCTTAAGTTAAGATCTTTTTGGGTGAACACATATAGGAGACTCTTGTGGTCATAAAACACTGCAACGTGCACACCATACAAGTAATGACGCCAAATCTTCAAAGCAAACACCACAACCGCCAATTCAAGATCATGGGTGGGATAATTCTTCTCTTGCACCTTAAGTTGTCCAGAAGGCATATGCTATCACCTAGCCCTTTTGCATCAAAACACACCCCAAAACAATTCTTGAGGCATCACAATATACCACAATCCCTTCCAAACCTTCTAGTAGAGCCAAGATAGGAGCGACAACAAGCTTATCTTTCAAGATTTGGAAACTCCTTTCACATTCATCGGTCCACATGAATTTTGTCTCCTTTTGGGTAAACTTTATCATTAGAGAAGCAATAGAAGAAAAACCATCCACAAACCTCCAGTAGTAACCCATCAAACCCAATAAACTCCTAATATCTGACATAGTCAAGGGTCTAGTCCAATTTCTAATCACCTCTTTCTTCTTAGGATCCACCTTAATGCCATTACCCGACACCACATGCCCAGAAAAGCAACCTCTTTCAACCAAAATTCACATTTTTTATATTTAGCATACAACCTCTCCTCTCTCAAGATTCGCAACACCGCCCTCAAGTGATTCACATGCTCTTCCTCACTCTACGAATGAAAAAATATATCATCAATAAAGACCACTATAAACATGTTAAGGTAGGATTTTAAGACGCTTTTCATGAGATCCATAAATATAACTGAGGTATTAGTCAACCCAAAGGACACAATCATAAACTCAAAGTGCCCATACCTACTCTGAAAAGCCATCTTGGGAATATCACACTCCCTTACCTTCACATGGTGGTATCCGGGCCAAAGATCAATCATAGAAAAGTGACTAGCCCCTTCTAGTTGATCAAAATAGTCATCGATCCTTAGTAGAGGGTACTTGTTCTTTATGGTAACCCTATTAAGTTGCTGGTAATCAATGCACATTCTAAGTGAACCATCTTCTTTTCACAAACAACACCAGAGCATCCGAAGCTGACTTACTAGTCCTTATGAAACCCTTCTCTAACAAATCCCTCAATTGATCAATTAACGCCTTCAATTTTGCCGAGGCCATCTAGTAAAGGAGAATGGAATTGAGTTGAGTATCAGGAAGGAGGTCTATACCAAAGTCTATTTTTTCGAGAGGAACACCAGCAAGCTTATCGATAAAGACATAAAGAAACTCATTAACCATCGGAACTAACTCGATAGGAAGGACTTTGAACTAAACATCCCTAACCCTCACAATATGATAAAGGCAACCCTTAGAAATTAACTTTTGGGATTTAAGACAAGAAATAAATCTACCCGTGACAACCAAATCACGACTTTCCCACTCAAGGATGGGCTTATTAAGGAACTAGAGTTTAGCCCTATGGGTTCTACAATCAACAGAAGCATAAAATGCATGTAACTAATCCATCCCAAGAATGACATCAAAATCCACCATATCTAATTCAACAAAATCACAAGGCAAGAATTTATGCAATATGAACATAGGACAATTTCTATAGACTCTTCTAGCAATAATGTACTCACCAACAAGGCTAGACACTTCATAAGGTTCAAACAACAATTTGAGATTCACACGAAGTTTTCTGGTAACAAAAGAAATAATGAAAGAAAGAATGGCAACTGGATCTATCAATGCATACACATCAAAATTAGAAACCTTTAACATACCGAAGACAACATCGGGCACCTCATCCAGCCCTTGCCTTCCTTGAGGAGCATAGAATCTATTTTGCCTTAGAGAGCCCCGTTGTTGGCCTCCCTTTGCCCTTGGACCCACATTAGAACCTTGGCCTTGTGAACGACCATCTCTACCTTTGTTTTGAGCATGAGGACAATCTACAACCTTTTGACCCACTTCAACACCACCAAAACAAGCATTAGAATTTCTTAAACATGGGCCAATATTGTTCCTACCACATCTTTGGCACTTAGGATGAGTCATCCCACCCCACAAACTTGGAATGTTGGATTATCATTTGCAAATCTCTTATTATGAGTAATGGAAGACCCTTGGCCTTGGAACTTATGGCCTTGAGGAAATTGGCCACCCTTAGGACCTTGGAAACCACCTCCAAAATGAGCCCTCTT
Source organism: Solanum ossicruentum (assembly GCA_025774065.1). Lineage (NCBI taxonomy): Eukaryota > Viridiplantae > Streptophyta > Magnoliopsida > Solanales > Solanaceae > Solanum > Solanum ossicruentum. The sequence goes on from JAOTQR010079793.1 coordinate 62,955, forward strand.
GGACACAACACTTCTTTTTTTCTAAGATCTTCCGCCTCTAGTTTCTTAGCATATGTCATGAGAAAGGACAAATCCATATCACCTACTAATATAGAGGTGCGACAATCCTCATCAACTAAGTCAGAAACCGTCGACACAAATTTGCTCATCCTTGATCTAGATTCGACAACAATTGTTGAGCATACTCAGAGAGCTTGTTCAACTTGAGGGCATACTCCCTCACACTCATAGAACCTTTCCTAAGGTTCATAAACTTCGTTATCTTAGCCTCCCTTGGCTCGATAGGAAAGAACCAGTTGAGGAATGCGACTTTGAACTCCTTACAAGGAATATCATCATCATCTCTCCTCTCCAATTTCAATTAGGTGAACCAAATTAGGGCCACACCTTTGATTTGGTAGGCCACTAACTCTTCTTTCTCTTCCAAATTGACCCCCTGATAGATATCACTTTATACACTTCATCGATGAACACTTGGGGATCCTCTTACTGCTTGGATCCTTGGAACTCCAGTGGGTTCATTCTTGTGAAATCCCTTACGTAGAGGACGGAGTGGGAACATGAGGGAATTGGGACCCTTGGTTCATTTGCTTGGTCATAGCATGGGACAACATTGTGATAGCATCTCAGAACTCTCCTTGGGCTACACCTCCCTCTTGAGTAGCTTGAGAAGGAGGAGGGGTCGGTTGCTCCTCGGGAGTACGGGCTCTCCTTATTCTTTCCCTTCGAACCAACATGATCTAGAAGGAAACAAGAGCATTCATTAAGGGAAAAGCCTTATAGTTACACCTAAAGCATGATATACACCATGAAGAAGTGGAATATTTCCTAAAAAGACTCAGAGCCTCCCATTCATAGTTGTGGCGCACTTTACAACCATCAATAAGACACTAATCGATGACGCGTGTTGGATTTCTAAGGAACGTTAACAACCTAATACTCTAATACCAAGTTTGTCACAACCTAAGCCTAGGGCCTAGATGTGACACAGTGAGTAAGGACCCGAAGGGACCCCAAACAAGCCTCTTAGCATATCAATAAAACATCCTTGGTCGCGGAAGCAAAATAAACCACAACAAGAGATATAAATAAAGGGGAGAGGGACTAAGGGAAGTCTTTGATAATCATAAAAGCATATAAGAGTCAAGCTTATAGTATAAGTACATCATTATATCCAACAACACATCTAACTTGGAATGGAGCGGGGACCAAGACACTTTTCAGGTTCACCCTCATAATAACAAGTGTTCAAAATAAAGAAGTCTCAAAATAGCAAGAGTAATGTAGATAGTTTCGTTAGACTTGAGGACTCATCAAAGCTTATCTCCAAAGTATCAACTGGCCACGTGGAGGATGATTAAAAGGTAATCTGGTCCCTACATGGTAATATCACGTAGGCATAGAGTATGCATTAGTACATTTGAATGTACTAAGTATGCAGGTTGCAATTCAACAAGACATAAGCCAATATAGTCAAAATGCATAATCATAGGCAATAGATATATAATCTCAATTCAGCATGCATGATAAATGCTCATCAAAAAAACATGCTTGTAAATCATTCATCTTGCACAATATATATAGCATATATGTATGGTAAGAGACCTCAACCGAGATAGATCTAGTAGCAATAACTTGGAATCCAAGGCATGACACCCTTTCAGATAGGTGGACGGGCATGATACCCCTGGCTAGGTGTGGTCTACTTCCAAAGGCAAACAAAACAAGATAATATGACTAGATGAATCCTCTTGTATACCAAGGGTAATAATTACAATCCTATGGTGGCACGTTGTTTAGAGGCTAAAGAATTTATATAAGGATCCCTTGAGTCGAGCACCCATCTTAAGCCTCAATTGATGCTAAGTCAAATTCCATAGAATACATGAAATAATCATAACTTGTATAACTTGTAGGAGACATGGAAACATGACATGAGTAGTTCTTGAAACATACTTGACCTCTGGTAGTAAGCCTAACTTGAACATGAGAATAGATCATAATCATACATGAACCCTTTTTTTAACACGAATGGCTCACAAGAGGTAAATTTCTTGAAATAGGGCTTAACTTGATACTCGCAAAATCATAGATACTTTACATGAATTCAATATATACTTGAAACCTCTAAATCATCATATAGTCACTTGACTTGTAAATTATGAAATAGATCATCAATAACTTGAGAATTCTTGACTTGACTTTTTATCAAACACTTGGTGGATTCATGATACTTGTTCAAAGTCATGCAATTCAAAAGTGAAATAGGATGAGTAAACTTAATGAAAATCAAACCACCAACATATGGTAAAACCCTCATGTAGGGTACCTTGAAATCCATCACAAAAGCTCATGATATTTCATAGTTTCATAGCTCAAAATGTGTATAGTCTCAATAGACAAAATCAATTCATGATTTAATCTTGAAACAGATAGTCATTCATAATTAATTAATATTTCATACAACCCCAACATAATTTATACTCATGATCCATAATAAGAGATAGTCATAGGTAATACAACTTGAAACATGTAATTTTCATGAAAAAAGGAAGGTTGAACTCCATGAATAAATGTGACCCAATGGATAAAACCCACATACCTTAAACCTTGAATTCTTTGATATGAACTTGAGGTGGTCATACAGCTTAATATAAATCCTTGAGGTCCAAAGTTGAGCTTGAGATCCTTAGATTTGGATGAGAGAATTGATAGAGTCTTAGAAGGGTTTAAGCAAGGGTTTTGTGAGATATAGAGTTGAAAAATGACTAAGTGTGGGTGATTTCATGTTTTAGTAGGCATGTGGCTATGACCCCAATGCCCCTATTGGGCACATAGGAAAAACTAGGAAATGTAGACCCAATGCAAAGGAATATTTTACATTGCTCCACGCCCCTGGTGCATCGCAGCCAGGGTGCGGATGCTATCTGAAATGAGAAATTAGAAAAAATAATTTTAGGCTACAGGTCCTCTAAAATTTGGATTATGCCCATCTCCCATTCCATTTTGCACCCTGGTCGAGAATATGAAGTCATATTTTCAATATCACACACGAATTTTGAGATATATGGAAATTACGATTGTGGGCATTTCGAAGCACATGTTTTAGGGCGTTTCACTCTCACAAAAGATATTCAAATACCATGTCCAATATGATATGCTTGCCACTATACTCATGACCATAACCTTTAACTACTTGGACTAGGATCACTTTATAACTTTATTGGTTTGCAACATAGGCTTAGGTGGCTTTGGTATGATGTTTTGGGAATATAGTAAATAAAGACCCTCTTTGACACTGCATTTTTCTACACTTTTGCCCTACCAGTACTATAATTTTTCTCCTTATTGTCCCTTTTTCCTATTTCAAGTTATTCTGAGTGGCTTTTTCTTTTTAACTTATTGATTATGCATCACTCATTTTCTTGCACCCAGAACACATTTTTATCCCCTTCATGTATCACTAGCTTCACCCTCATTTTGTGTTTACCCTTACACCAGCTACCCTTAACTTAGCCTTTTGGCTTGAGTCGAGGTGCAAAATATTAAACCAAGGAACCAAGGGCACTTTTTCTAGCCACCTTCAACTTAGGCTTTTTACCTCAGTCAAGGTGCAGAATGTTCATGGAAGGATCAGGGGCAATTTTAGGATTTAAATCTAACAAGGCTAGGCAACTTAGGTTTTTAAAAAGAAAAGGGCAAGGTGCAGAATGTTCAAGGAAGGATCAGGGCCAATTTTAGGATTTTAAATCTAACAAGCCTAGGCAACCTAGGTTTTTAAAAAGAAAAGGGCACATGTGATGCTAAAACATTAGGATCAAGGAATAAATTACACATTTGATTGGTTATTTAGGCTAAATGGACTATTATGAGCAACGACCTAAGATCCTTTCCGAACCAACTAACCTACACTCTAAGTCAGTGTAACAGGGAAAATTCTGAATTGAAACACAATATATGAACTTGGTAAAGAAAACTCACACTCATATGGCACTAATTACTCTATTAAAAAGGACTCTTAGTTCATGCTTTTTATCTCAACTTATCCTCTCTTATCAAAATAAGCACTGTCAAACAATCAAACATGCATGGTTGATGTCAAGACTAACTACCAAAAAAATTTGTGGGTATCATTTTCACAAAAAAAAAAACAAAAACCAATATATGCAATAGATATTAGTACTACATGCTACTAATACTAAATACACATCCTCAACATGTCGGTTCAATAGAAATTAAATATTCATGCAAAAAAAGAACACAGGCAAGAAAATTCCTAGGATTCAAAATTTTGGATAGTTATATACCAAGGTTACTCAGACTTCACTGAGGCCTATAACTACCCACACCCCATCAAAAAAGAGGTACATTTTCCTCAATTAACAAAAAATAGTATAAAGCATATGGGTCCAAATGAAATACGCCTGGGTGCCTAAGTGTCAGTCTCTACCTTGGGTTGCCTCCATGTAGTCCCTGATTTATTGTCGCTGCATGACTTAGGTAACTTGATTACTCAGACTTCAAGAAGTGCCGAAACATCTTCTCTCAAGTCATCTGGCCTTTTTATTGACTAACAAATGTCGAAGACAACTTCTTCATCATTCAATCTAAACCTGAGTTGGCCAGCTTCCATGTCCACTAGTGCTCGACCGGTGGCTAGGAAGGCCCTTCCCTAGATGATTGGGACTTCAAAGTTGACTTCACAATAAAGGATCACAAAGTGTGTGGGGAATATGAATTTCTTTACTTTGATGAGGACATCATAATGTATCCCCATAGGCTTCCTCACTGTGTGTTCAGCTGTCAACAAATGCATGCTCATCGAAGTAGGGACTCCCAGTCTTAGCTTCTTAAAGACTGCAAGGAGCATCAGATTTATTAGCACCAAGATAACATAATGCCCTTATGAACTCCGTATCTCCAATCGTGCAGGCTATGGTGAAAGCGTCGGATCTTCTCGCTTTTGCTCCAAGGACCTAGTAGCAACTGCACTACAATGTTGAAGCTCTTAGGAGAGCTCCTGACTCATAGTCCTCTTTTTTGTAAGCAAGTCCTTCATAAGCTTTGTGTACCCTGGCATCTTCTCCAATGCCACAATGAAAGGGATATTGATGGAGAGTTGTTTCAACATGGAGAGCAAGTGCTTGAACTTACCCTCCTCCTCCTTCTTTTTGATTCTTTGAGGGAAGGAAGGAGGATGTCTAGTAATGGCTTCACCTTCTGTGGCTCCTCTGCAGCATCACTTACCCCATCCTTAGCATAATCACCTCCAGTCACTACATCTTTTGCCTCAACTGTCTCTTCTCAAACATTATCATCATCCAACAGCAAAACAGGATCAATAGTACTCTTATGACAACAAGTAATCATCACGATACACTGCCCCTCGTTCTTTGGACTCTAAACATTGTTGTTAGGTAATGTACCTCTCTGTCATTGGTTGAATTGAAATGACACTTGACCGAATTATTACTCCAACTATTTGATAGAAACAGAGTGAGACTCAATTTTTTATTTAATGTTGGAAATGTCAGACATCATCCCTCTCAAGGTCTCATCCTGTGTGTCAGCTTTCTTCAACAGACGGTCAAACATCTCCTCAACTTTGGAACTACTAACACTTGTATCATGATAATATGGGCCATCTTTTACCCCAATCAAGATCTCTATCACGGCCCCTATTTCTATTGTAGTAACCCCTATGATTATATCTGAAGACACCATCTCTGTTATAGTTCTGACCTCGGATCCATTGCCCTTGGCGCCAATAGTTCTGATTGGACCTTTGGTTATTGGTCCAGAAACCCCTATCTGACTAACAAAGAAACAAGTGTCTTTTTCATACTAAGGCTCCTTGTACATGGGCGCTCGCAAGGGATGATAAACAACAACATTAACTAATTATTTATTCGTCTTCGTCAACACCTCCATGTTGGTACTAATCAGGGAAAGCTCTTGCATCATCTGCTCAATTATTTTAGCTTGCTCTGAACAAATACTCATAGCACATGAGCTCTTGGTAAAGGACCTATTTCTCATCCCCATGCATGATTCGTCTTAACCACCTTTTCTAACTTCTCAATAACCCTTGCAAATGGTTGATATAAAAATATGCCACATATTATATTATCAGCACATGCTTGGCTATTCTTATCCAAGGCATGGTAGAAGATCTCCAACAAGGCATCATCAACTACTTCGTTGTCAGGGACACTTAGAAGACACTTTGTGAACTACTCCCATGTAGTACTGATAGAATGACGAGGAAGTTGCTCAAATTTATTGATCTAACCCTTCAACTTGAGCTTCTTCGATCTTGAAAAGGACCTCTCCAAAAAGGCCTTGTGCAACTCAGCCCAACTGGTGTTTGAACTCTGTAGGACCTCAAAAACCATAGCACTGTAGTACCTATTAAGGATAATGGAAAGATGCGAAGCCTAACAACATCCAAAGATAGATTCTAAGTTCTCAATACACTCTTATAGACAAACACAACATTATGTAGATGACTATGCGGATCCTTTTATAATAGGCCTATGATTCTGCAGCATCTGAAGCAACCCACTCGAAACCATGACTTTGTATCATCCTGTACTGGTGGTAACACAATAGCTCCTGCAACATCCATAGCTGCAGTATTCAAATGATATTGATCTATTGATAAGTTTCGGCATTGAAGTCGTATGGTTATGGACCTTTGTCCTCAAGAGAAAGTGGGTTGTTATCATTCTCATTCTCATTCTGGTTCTGATTCAAAGCTATATTAATTATATTGTATTAGTTATCTCAGGACGTCCTTCTCAATCATCTTTAGATCTCCAGGTCGAACAGAGTCAAGAGAATGACTCGACTTCGAGTGTTAGGCATACACTACACCTTCACGCCGAAACAAAATAAAAATAGCAGAAAACGTAAAATGAAGAAAATAAGGATTAATTCCCGAACTGCTCAAATTAAACAAGTCTAGTCGTATTCCCTAGAAAGGCACCAAAATCTTGATATCGTCGAAGCTACACCTCTTTTTTGAAGGCCAAAGCGTTCATTGTCAAGATATATAACTTACTGAGATTATGGTCAATCCCACAGAGTATATGGTAGACATAGAAGAATTTAAGGAAATTGGGGTTGATTAACCTATTTATCTCACCAAATGAGAGGGGGACTTGTAACAACTATGAAAAGTAATCCTAGACTATGACAAGTATGAGATCAGTATGAAGAGTAATTAGGGTATTGTGTTACCCATGATCCCCTAACTTGGCATTACAAGATATTTGAATTATTTTCCAGTGTGAAGCATGTAGAAAGATAAGCTAAGTTTACCAAACCCATTGATCCAGGTGAGAGGTAAATTTCACTACATGATTTAATCCATCCTGCAGTGTGACATTACTAAACCTCACCTATTGTTCCAGACCTCCCCTTTGCCGAGTTTGATTGATTAGATGAGAAATATCAATCGAATCCAATTAATTGATTTATTTTTCTATTCATTACTACCTTGACCTAGTCAGTAACACTAGGTGAATTCTAACATTGGCCACCATTATAAAGTATTCAAATTGAAGAGAATTAATTAATACATGCATGCATACATTTCAAGAATTATGAATTTTCCAGTTTTACCTTGTTAGTTCTTCATGGTTCTCATAACTCTAGTTGTGGATTTATCTATTCATTATCAGGGTATATGCAAGAATCATGATTTTGAATAACATAATTGAGCACTTTCACAATAGAATCAAGAACAATAAATCCAAACTCTTTACCAAGAATCACAAGATTGAATTAAAAGCACAAAATAATGTTTCACAAGTGTTTCTCTCAAGAACTCTAATGTTTTATAATGTTCTCTCCTATTCTCTGTGAAAAATAACCTAAAACACTTTTTATAGTACTTAAAATACAAAACAAAAATGAAATAGAAGATTTGGGTCGGTAGGCTATACGGGCACTTCTATGGGCCGTATAATGTTTTACGACCCATAGTCGGGGCTCCGTGGATATTTTATTCATGTCTGGGGACAACTTCTATGAAACCCATCTGTGGGAAATATAAAGTTCTACGGCCTGTAGGGGGTTTTATCTTATGACTTTTCAACAACTCCCCACTTTTTGATCCTCAGGGAATGAGACCAAATCTATGGCTTATAGAATCTTTTATGGTTCATCTACATGTTTGTAGACTCAACATGAAAAAATCACCCTTCATTGGAATTGTGTAAAAAACCAACTCTATGGCCCATGGAACTTTCTACGGCCCTTAAAGGGTCTCAAAAACCACAAATTCTATAATATTTGCACACTTGGCCCAAAAATCGTGCCAACCCTGTAATAATGCAAAACAAACACAAAAACATATCAAATATGCTAACATCGCTATGAGAACACACAAAATTCCATGTTTTAAGATTAAAAGTGATGTATTTTGACAACACATTTGTACGGAGCCTCCTACAAGCCATGATTTATTCCACGAGGCGTAGGATAAGTTTGTCGGTCAGATCTAGTGAAAAGATGATTTTTAGATATTGAAGTTATGAGTTGTCAGACCAGCCGTAGATCTATGATGGCCCTTATGTGAGTTCATATACTGAAAATCAGTAAATACATTATGGGTTGAACTATTATTAGACAAGGGCTCCTATGAGTCAAGGGTCAAGTTGACGGGACATGGATAAGATCGTCTCTGGAGGATCAATGTATTGAAGATTTGTTGAAAGTTATCAGACAAAATCCCTTACAGGCCGTATGTCAGAAGATGGTCCGGAAGAGGAGTTCCTAGGTTGATGAGAGCTTTTGTTCAATGCAGATTACCAAGCCTAGGTATGGGCTATGATTTCCTCTACGGGCTATAACCTAGTCCGTGCATGTTACCAATTCCAGTTTTCCTATTTTTTTTTTTTGGATTTGGTTTTTGCTTATTATATGTAGGTTTTTTAGAGAAGAACAAATGAGAGTAGTCATAGCATTAGAAACTCTTTACTTGTTATTACTGTTGACATTATATTGGATTTATTACATTGTGATTCCTTGTGGAGATTTTGGATTATTGTTCTTTAATTCTTCATTGTAAATGTTTAATAATAAAATGATTCTTTCATCTATAGTGAACATGCGCAAATAAACCCACAACTAAGGTTATGAGAGCCATGAAGAATTAATATAGTAGAAATCAGATAATCGATAATCCTTGAAACGTATGCATGTATGTATTAATTATCTTTGCGATATGAATGCTTTTTAATTGGTGGCCCTAGTGTTAGAATGCAGCTAATTCTAAGTCACTGCATCAAGAGAATAATGAATGGGATATGGACAATTAACAGGACTCGATGTGATCCTTTTCGTCTAATTAATATAACCAGATCAACTGATGGTTGTACTAGGACAAAAGGTAAGGGTTAGTAAAGAAATACTATGGGGAAGGATAAAATCACATAATGAAACTTTCCTCTTACCTGGATCAAAGGGTTAGCTAAAATAACTTACCAGTTTTGCATGCTACACACTAGAAAAGGTTATGATTATATGACTATACTAAGTTAGGAATCTATGTTGAACATAATACCCTAGTTGCTTTTCTCATTTACTTCACACACTTGCATATGATGATTGGATTATAGTTTAGGTTCAATTATTGAATTTTACAAAATCCCTCCTTTCGAGATAGAAGCAGATTAATTCAATCTAATTGCTCATAATTATTCCAGGTCTAGACCTTATTTCTCATGGGATCAACCCTAACCACTCTAAGGTTCTATATTTGACAGTGACTGCTTATACCTTCATTGGGAGGTGTAGTTTGGGCACATCAAAATTTTTTAGCCGTTGTCGATAATAAGACTTTTAGACTGGTTTCATTAGGGTGATTTGTGAATTAATCCTTATTTTTATTTTTTTTTGCATTTTAGGTTATTTTAGTTCTATTACAGCATACAGGTGTAGTGTATGTCAGTACTCATAGTCGAGGCAATCCATTGACTCTGTTTGACTTAGAGATCTAGAGGATATTAAGAACAATGGCACAGGCTGCAAATGATCTTGCAAGACTTGCATTAAATCTGAATAATGATAACCCACTACCACTTGAGGATGTGAATCCACCACCACAGGATCTTAGTGATATTGCTAATTCATGAAATCAATACAGGCTTGACCCTATGGCAGTGGATGTCACCAAAGCAATTGTGTTACCTCCTTTATTGGACGACAAGTGTTTACATGCTACCTTATGCACTGAATCTAGTATTTATATCTTATCCAAAGGGTTCTGGGTGGTTGCTATATGAATATGATGTGGTTGTAGTTGTTTATATCCATTCTGAGTCCTTTTTGGCATGACCCAGACCTAGGGCCTAGTCGTGATATGACGCATGGGAACCTAGAGGGACACCAAGCAAGCCTCTTAACATATCATTACACATCCTTGGTCATGGAAGCAAGAAAACAAAAGAGATAGAAATAGGGATAATCGGGGCTAAGGGACAACTTTTATACCATAAAAAATAAGAAACAAGAGAGAGAGTAAAAGCTCATAGCATAATACATAATATTTCCAACAATACCATTACTACATAGGTAAGAGCAGGGCCAAAACAAGAAACTGGGCTCACCCTCATAGTCAAAGTATACAATAAAGAAATAGAGTAGAAATACATAGAATAAGAACATAGACCAATATCCCCGAAATGGAAGACTCACCCACTAGCTTGAGAGATATCGTACTAGGTGGAGGAGGAGGATGATCAAATAGTGCTTTGGTCCCTACATGGTGATGTTATATAGGCATAGAGTATGCGTTAGTACATTTGAATGTACTAAGTATGTAGGAAAACTCAATCAAAGGAAGATAGTCATCCCAACTACCCCTTAACTCCATTACACAAGCCCTTAGTATATCCTCAAGTGTTTGAATAGTTCTTTCAGCTTGGACATCTGTTTGGGGTGAAAGGACGTACTAAGGTGAACTTTTTTACCAAGACCCCTTTGAAAAGACCTTCAAAGTGTGAAGTGAATTATAAACCATGATCCGATATGATGGACAAAGGAACCCCATGTAACCTGACTAACTCATGGATATACAACCTTGTATACTCTTCAGCCCCATATGTGGTCTTAGCCGGTAGAAAGTGAGCCATTTTCGTCATCCTATCAACCATCACCCATATAGAATAAAAACCTTTTCTAGTCTTGGGCAACCCAACCACAAAATCCATATTAATGGCCTCTCACTTCCAAGTGGGAATCTCTATGTCTTGGATTAGGCCACCCGGCCTTTGATGTTCGGCTTTGACTTGTTGAAAAATATGGCAATTGGCAATTAGCAATGTCCCTTTTCATGCCTCTCCACCAATAAACTTCTCTCAAGCCTCTATACCTTTTGGTGGAACCAAGGTGGATAGAATAAGAAGAATTATGGGCATCATCAAGGATCTTCTCTCTCAAACCATCAACAAAAAGCACACTCAACCTACCTTGGTACCTAAGGGCCCCATCTCCCCCAAGGAGAAAACCTCTACTTTTCCCTCTTTCACCAAGACCTTCAATTGAAGTAAAGAGGAGTCAAGATCTTATTTTGCTATCACCTCATCAACTAATGAAGACTTCAACCCATCAACAACCACAACACCATCATCACTAACCTCTTCCAACCTAATCCCCAATCTATCCAATTGGTACACCTCCCTAGCCATCTCCTTATCACCACCATCAACATAAGCTAGGCTACCCACAGATACCCTACACAAAGCATATGTCACCATATTTGCCTTACCCAGATTATAGTGCACACTCATATCATAGTCCTTAAGAAGTTCTAGCCACCTTCTATGCCTCAAGTGGAGATCTTTTTGAGTGAAGACATATTGGAGGCTCTTAAGATCTGTGGCCACATCCACATGCACCCCATACAAGTAGTGACGCCAAATCTTTAATGCAAACACAACGGCGGCTAACTTTAAATCATGAGTAGGTTAGTTCCTTTCAAGTACTTTGAGTTGTCTAGAAGCATAAGCTATGAGCTTATCATTTTGCTTCAACACACAACCCAAAAAAACCGAGGAAGCATCACAATGCACCACAAATTCCTCAATCCATTCGGTAGTGACAATATAGGAGCGAACACAAGCTTGTCTTTCAATGTTTGGAAGCTCCTCTCAAATTCATCGGTCCACACAAACTTAACCTTCTTTTGAGTCAATTTTGTCATAGGGGAAGCAATGGACGAGAACCTATTCATAAACCTTCTATAATAACACTCTAGGCCTCAGAAGCTCCTAATATCCTATGGCGTCAATGGTCTAGGTCAATTTCTAATCACATAGATTTTCTTAGGATCCACTTTTATACCATCCTCTGACACCAAATGACCCAAGAATGCAACCTCCTTCAACCAAAATTCACACTTGTCATATTTGGCATACAATTTCTCCTTCCTCAATCTTAGCAATACAACCCTCAAATACCCCATATGTTTCTCCCTACTATGTGAATGTATTAATATATCATTAATGAAGACCACAACAAAGGAATCAAGGTAAGGTTTGAAGACCTTATTCATTAAGTCCATGAAGATGACCGATACATTGGTTAACCCAAATGACATCACAACAAAGTCATAATGCTTATATCTAGTCTGAAATATCGTCTTAGGAATATCACACTCTCTCACACTCACTTGATGATACCCGGACCGAACATCAATCTTAGAGAAGAAGCTAGCCTCTTGCAATTGGTCAAAAAAGTCATCAATCCTTGGAAGAGGATATATATTCATGATGGTGACCCTATTAAGTTGCTAGTAGTCAATGCAGATTGTAAGGTACCCATCCTTCTTTTTCAAAAATAACACCAGAGCACCCCAAGTTGATTGGCTAGGTCTAGTAAATCTCTTCTCCAACAAATCTTTCAATTGTCCCTTTAACTTTTTCAACTTTTTCGGGACCATATGGTAAGGGGGAACGGAGATAGGTTGACTATTGGGGAGGAGGCCTATATCAAAATCTCTCTCTCTTTCGAGATAGACACCAGGAAGGTCATTTGGGAAGATATCAAGAAACTCATTTACAACCAGAACCAACTCTATAGAAGTGACTTTAGACTTCATATCTTTAACCCTCACAAGATGGTACAAATACCCCTTAGAGATCAACTTATGGGCTTTAATGAAAGAGATGAATCTACCCTTTACCACCACATCTTGACTTTCCCACTCATGGACTGGTTCATTAGGAAATTGAAACTTTACCCTATAGGTTCTACAATCAATAGAAGCATAGTAGGCATGAAACCAATTCATCCAAAGAATGACATCAAAATCTACCATGTCTAATTCAACAAGATCACAAGGCAACAACTTATGCAAAATATCAATAGGAAAACTCATACAAACCTTCCTAGAAAAAATAGAGGCACCAACGGGAGTAGACACTTCATGTGACTCATGCAACAACTCGGGGGCAACATGGAACTTTTTAGCAACAAAAGGGGTAACAAAGGAAAGAGTGGCACCTAGATCAATCAAAGTATATACATCAAAGTCAAAGATTTTCAACATTCCGATAACAACATTGGGAACCTCAACAACCCCCTACCTCTCATGTAGAGCATAAAATTTATTGTTACTTGTGGCACCATCGTAAGGATCACCTCTATCCAAAGGAATTGCATTTGCACCCCAGCCCTTGCTACGACATCTTGTACAATCCACCTTCCTACTCCCCACATTCATAGCATGCATTAGAAGCCTTCAAATATGGGCTTCCATGACCCCTTCCACATTTAAGGCATACATCATTAGGAGCCACACGACAAACACCTTTAGGCTTAGGGAAGTCATTGGCAAACCCCCTATTAGTAGCATGAGTAGGCCCTTGGCCTTGAAGAAATCTAGCACCCTTTTGGAATTTACCCTCAAACCAGGCCCTATTGGCCTCATGCCCCCTTCTCTTCCTCAATTTCTCCTCCTCTATTTGATCAGCATAGGTCATCAACCAAGACAAGTCCATGTCACTAATTAGCATGGTGGATCGGCATTCTTCATTTACCAAGTCGGAGATCCCCATCACAAACTTATTCATCCTTGATCTAAGATCGACCACCAAATGAGGAGCATACTTTGAAAGTTGATTAAACTTGAGGGTATACTCCCTCACACTCATAGAACCTTGTTTCAAGTTCATGAAGTCTACCATCTTAGCTTCTCTATGCTCAAGAGGGGAAACACAATTTTTAAGGAAAGCCAATTTGAACTCTTCCCAAAGTACCACATTACCAATTTCCTTCATAACCTTCAATTGATCATACCATATTTGGGCTACCCCTTTGAGTTGGTATGCCACTAACTCCGCCTTTTCATTCGGTCAAACATCCATGATAATAAAAATCTTGTAGAACTCATCAATGAACTATAGTGGATCTTCATCCACCTTTGACCCATAGAATGCCGGAGGATTCATCCTCATGAAGTCTCTTACCCTAGCTTTTAGGGTAGTAGCATAAGGGGCTTGGGCCCCTTAATTTACTTGGTTGTCCACAACGTAGGCAAGTATAGTGAGAGCATCCCAGAGCATGCCATTAGTAGGTTGCTCCTCGGGAGTTTGGGCCCTTCTTCCTCTAGTGTTTGGCATGATCTAGCATAGCAAACAACAATCGTTAGGAGAAACACTTACCATAACTCAATAGCACGACTTAGAGCATGAAAAAGGGATACATTTCCTAAAACGTCTCATTGCGTCCTAGTCATAGTCATGGCATGCTTCACAATCATGAATAGGACACTAATCGATGCTGTGTGTTGGAGTTCGAGGATCTATCAACCTAGTGCTCTGATACAAAGCTTTTCACGATCCAAACCTAGGGCCTAGAGATGATATGACGAATAGAGAACTCGAAGGAACCCCAAACAAGTCTCTTAATTTGTCATTACACATAATTGGTCGCGCAAGCATATAAACAACACAAAGAGTAAGAATATGGGGCAACGATAATAAAGGAAAAGCTTGGATAACATCATAAATCAAGAGACAAGAGTCAAGCTCATATTATAGATACATAAAATGTCCAATAAGCACCTCTAATACATAGATAAGATAGGTAGCCAAGACAAAGCAATGGGGATCACCCTCATAGTCAAAATAGACAATAAAGAAAAATGTATCAGTACATAATAAGAGCAATATATGCTAAGGTCCCCAAAATAGAGGACTCACCAACCACCTTGAGTACTATCGAACTATCCACATGGAGAAGGATGATCAACTTAGGTGTCGGTTCCTATGCGGTGATATCGTGTAGGCAAGAGTATGCGTTAGTATGTTTGAATGTACTAACATGTAGGATGCAATGCAACAAGAATTAGGCATCATAGTCAAAATATGTAACAATAGACAATAGGCATAATATAACAATATAGCATTTATGATCAATGCATTACTAAAATATGCTTAAGTAACTCATGGTCATATAGGATATCATATGTGTAGAAGAAACCAAGCTAGATTTTCAAGGTACAAACCCCTTGGTTGTTGATGATGGTTTCACCCTATCACCCTGGCGGTGTGGTACGAACCCCTCACATGGTTGATGATAATCACACCTTATTACCACAGTAGTGAAGTACAAACCCCTCACATGGTTGATGTGTATAAACCCCTCATATGGTTGATGTGTACAAACCCCTACCTCGATTACCAAGCTATTGTCCCCTTGGATCAGGTATAGTCTAATGCAATACATCATATAGAGTCTATCATATACATAAGCTCATTTAATCATCACATAGTCAATCATATCATATCTTATGCTTTGGACCTTCAACTCCTCAAGAAACCACATCCGGGCATTTTATCAAACACTTAGAGTGTGTGCAATTCTAGTATAAAACCATGAAATATAAAGATGAAATCATGAAAATAAATACATTGTAAAACCATCAATCAACACCTTGAAACACCCTCAAGAAATATACATAAAAACCCCTCCTCATATTGTACAATAGATCAAAGCTTTCTAGCTGAAAACATAGGAAAACAGTCACAATTTCACATAGCTTTAACATAGTGTACAGTGAATTCCATAATAAGTAAGACCTATTTGTAAATCAACTTTAAATCATGCAATTTGAGAAAAAGGAGGCTTGGGTATCATGGGTGAAAGTAACCCATGAAAGAAACCCACATACCTTAGATTGGACATAAGCTTGGTGAAGATTGGAGATGGAGACTTGAAGCTTGAAGAAGAACCTTGAAGGAGAACCTTAGCTTAGGATGCGGGTTTGGGACTTGAGTTTGGGGAGTGAAAATATGGCTAAGTGTTTGAGTGATTCTTGGTAGTTGTTTAAGATAATATGAGGGTGAAATAAGACTAACTATAGGTCAAAACACATTTGGGAACACTTAGGCCCAAGACTTAGAAGTCTTGGCTAGAACTAAAAAAAAACAAGCACCATTTTACACAGAGGCACATCGCGTGGGGATCGTGGATTCCTCTCTGCAATTCGCACCCTTAAAAAATTATAATTGCTAATCCTTTCCTCTTAAATTAGGTTTAGACCCTTTTTGCCCTAATCTTGACTCCCTGGACAATTAAATGAAGTCAAATTTTCAAAATAGCTAGAGGATTTTTGAGATATATGGAGTTTAAAATTTTGAGCATTCTGAGGTATATTTCGGGAACTTTTGGGGTCATTTTAGGAATTCATTGGCAAGCCCCCTAATAGAAGCATGAGAAGACCCTTGGCCTTAGTGGAACTGACCACCCCTTAGGCTTTGGAATTTACCCTTAAAATGGACCCTCTTGGCCTCATGACCACTTCTCTTCCTCACCTTCTCATCCTCCATTTGTTTGGAATAGGTTATCAAACAGGACAAGTCCATGTCCCTAATAAACATGATGGACCAGCTTTCCTCACTCACCAAGTTGGACACACCCATCACAAACTTGCTCATTCTAGACCTTGAGTCGGCAACCAAGTGTGGAGCATACTTAAAGAGTTGGTTGAACTTGAGAGCATACTCCATCAAACTCAAAGATCCTTGTTTCAAGTTAATGAAGTCCACCAATTTAGCTTCCTTAAGCTCAAGAGGGAAGAACCAATTAACAAAGGTTGCCTTGAACTTTTCTCATAGAACTACATTATTGACTCCTTCTCCTCCTTCCATTGATTGTACCATATTTGTTCCACCCCTCTAAGTTGGTAGGCCACCAACTTCGCCTTATCTTCCGACTTCACACCCATGATAGCCAACACCTTGTAGACTTCATCAATGAACTCTTGAGGGTCCTCATCTACCTTTGACCCATACAATTCCTAGGGATTCATCCTCATGAAGTCTCTCAACCTATATGCCGATGCAGAAGCATGAGGTGCTTGGGCCTCTTGATTAGCTTGATTAGCCACAATTTGTGCAATCAAGGTGAGAGCATCCCGGATCTCTTTTTCCATTTGTGTTAGGCATGATTAGCATAGCAAATAATAATCATTAGGGGAGGAAACTTACTTCAACTCTGTAGCACGACTTAGAACCTAAGAAGAGAAACATTTCCTAAAACGTCTCATAGCCTCTTACTCATAGTTGTAGTGCACAACACAACCATGAATAAGACTCTAACCAATGTGGTGTGTTAGACTCTGAGGATCTTACAACCTAGTGCTCAGATACCAAGTTTGTCATGACCCAAGCCTAGGGCCTAGAAGTAACACGGCTCATGGGAACCTAGTGGGACCCCAAGCAAGCCTCTTAACATTTCATTACACATCCTTGGTCGTGGAAGCAAGGAAAAAATAACAAGAGATAGCATAATAATTAAAAGAGTCAATAGAGAGAGTCAAAGCTCATAGCAGAATACATAACATGTCCAACAACACCTCTACTACATAAATAAGACCGAGGGCGAAGACAAGCAACTGGGCTCACCCTCGTAGTCAAAGTATACAATAAAGAAAGAGAGTAGAAATATATAGCATAAGAACATAGACCAATGTCCCCGGAATGGGAGACTCACCCACTAGCTTAAGAGATATCATACTAGCCACGTGGAGGAGGAAGATGATCAAATGATGCTCTGGTCCCTACATGGTGATGTCATGTAGGCATAAAGTATGCGTTCGTATGTTTGAACATACAAAGTATGTAGGATGCAATGCAACAAGTGATAAGTACAATAAATAAAATGTATCACATATGCAATGAATAAGCTCATAGTAATATGACATGTATGATAAATGCTTATGTAAAACATGCTTACATAGAACATGATACATGTGTAAAAAGAGACCATCACATACTGGTGGATCTTCCCACCCTACCACCTTTGGTGATTGAAGTACCAACCCCATCAATTGGTTGGTGGGTTTCCACACCCTACCAACCTTGGTGATCGAGGTACAAACCACCCAACGTGGTTATCAAGGTACAAACCCCTCGACAAGGTTGGTGGATCATCACACCCTACTACCCTTGGTGACTAAGGTACAAACCCCCGGATATGGTCATGGTCAATTTCCAACACTATATAGAAAAACATCATATACATACGCTTCTTTCATCATCTATAGTCATTCAACTCATAAGACATGCATTGGACCTTTAACTACTCAAGAAGTCATAACCGAAAATTTTATCAAGTACTTGGTGTGTGTGTAGTGCTAGTGTAAAATCATACAATTCAAGAGTGGAATCATGCTAAAATTTAGTTTAAAACCATTAATAGATACTTGGTAACACCCTTCAACAATATACATCAAAACTTTTCATTAAATCTCATAATAGATCTTAGATTCATAGCTCAAAACATGCTAAAACAATCATAATTTCATAAACCCCAACACATTGTGTAGTGAAATCTATAATAAGCAAGACCTATGAGTAAATCAACTTTAAATTATGCAATTTTAGATAAAGGAATCTTGGGTATCATGGGTGAAAGGAACCCATGAAAGAAACCCAAATACCTTAGCTTTGGGAGAATCCTTGAAGAAGTTTGGAAATGGAGATTTGAAGCTTGAATGAGAACCTTAAGATCCGGAGGAGTTTTGGGACATGAAATTAGGAGTGAAATATTTGGCTAAGTGTTCGAATGAGTACTGGGGAATGTCTTGTATGATATTAAGGCAAAATATGGCTAAGTATAGGTATTTTCCCGCTTTGGAGCACTTAGGCCCAAGACACAAAAGTTTTAGATTGAGATAAAAAATCACTTGCAAAAAAATACACAGGTCCACGTCTGATTCGCAATGTGGGCCTGTAATGGAGGAAATATTAACACATGTCCATGATAACTACATGTCGCAACACTGTCGCGATAGATTCTAGATAAAAAAATTATGAAAAATAAAATTGCTAATTGTTTCCTCTGAAATTGGAATTTGATCCATTTCCCACACAATTTGACCCCCGATCAAGAATATGAAGTAGAATTTTTGATATCATGCATGGATTATGAGATATATGGAAATTATGATTCCAGGCACTTTCGAGACATATTTTCGGGCACTTTTTGGGGTCATTTCACTTGTGATAGAATTTCCTAATTAAACCTGATTCTATATTGCCCTATGATTGATATAATCCTGTTTACTACGATTATTCATATTCATTATGTACTTGTTCCATTGGCCAATGACTGGAGAAGCACATCATGTTCTTGTAATGGTATATTTGTACTCTTAAAGGAGCCCTATAAGCTGTGATGTGGAATGAATTTCTACTAAGCCACTGCCTAGTTAGAGATGGGACTATTACCCGGTTAGTGAGGTGTAGGTTATATCTTACAGGCTTCCTGGCAATCTATGATGAGATAGTAGCTATGTGGTTTACTCATGGGGACCGTTGATTCCATTCGTAGAACCTGCCACACTTAGAAAAGTTCCCATCCTTTAGTGTCCCATTCATGAGTCAATCTATGAGTTGTATTCCTAAGTCTGACTTATTAGTCTCCTAATACAATGACTTCTAGTAATCAAAATTTTTTGCCAACTATTAAAACTAAACCACGAAAGCTATCTATGACCTGTGATTCAATCTTTGAGCCATAGGTTGGCTCGTATAATTAGTCCAGTTTAGAAATTTCTACAACTTTCACAATTCCAAACTTTTCAACCTACGGGGTGTTACATTAATGATATGCTAAGATGGATTGGTTGGGATCCTTTGGGATTCTGATTGTCGTGTCATGTATAGGACGTAGCTTGGGTCATGATAACTAGGGTTGTCCTATGCCCCATATATATAGATGAGGCTTTATCAAACATAGTATATGTTTTTGTTATTACAGTTTCTCTTAGATTTAATTATTAAGAATCTATGTCAAAAGTTTTTTGAAGAATTATATTCCTTATTTTAGATCCTTGGATGATTTTTATATTATCTTAGTCATGCTTATGCTAAGAGGATTAAGTAGGGTCCTTCAAAATTACACTCACCCCCGGTATTTTCAACCTAGTAGGACAGTCTAGGAAGCTCTATAAATTATAGATGATGTATACTTGGGTGCTAGTGGTACGAGAAATCATGGTTCTTGTCACACTTCTTAAGATTGCATTTTGGGTATTCGAGTCATGATCATAATTATGTTCAACTAGATCATCTTAGTTGATGCCATTTTGTGAAACATGTTTTAAGTTTGAGATGATGGGAAAATTTGTTAGACTATTGTACGACTATTTAACATAAGCAGCAGGGTTAGTAGGTTTAGGCCCCTAATGCTCCAATATAGGCAGTTAGAGATAATGCATAGGGTAGCAGGGTTAGTCGCTAAGTTGCTAGAGCTGGTCCTCAATTTGGTAGGTCAAATGGTTGAGGTTGATGTGGTGATATGTAGCATGAAACTAATGCTTAATTAGTAGAATGAACAAGCCACAACCAAGGAACATGCTTCCATCTAACTGAAAATCCAAAATAGGACAAAAAATATAGGTTCTACCCTAAGGCATAAAAACATACTACCCAAGCCCATTATTCCAACCAATTCAACATGAATTTACACATTCCAGCGCAATCGAAAAAATGGGAAACTGTAGCCTGTCTCAAAGCCAAACATGCTCGCTCTAAGTCACTCGGCCTGAGCTTTTCCTTTTCTAATAGCCTCCGCACTCCACCACGTTATCAAAAATAAAATCACAACTTCATTATGATCATTTTGACTTACAATCAAAGAAAATGGACTTACATAAGTTTTTGGGCCAAAAAGCTGGCCCATAGTAAAATTTCGAAACAAAGCCTATATGATATTCTTCATACTTTTCTAAGTCTGTATCTTCAATTTGCACTCGATCCAAGGTCTAAAACAATATAAAATAGCCCAAAAATGAATAACCTTTCTTATTGAAAAACTAATGTTTTCAACAGTTTTAATTACTGAATTTTGTAAAATATAGTAAAATCAAAAGCATCCAACTACACTATGATGTTAAGCTCAGAAAATTCTTCAATTTAGATAAAGCTTTCACTAAATTATCTCTCAAAAATTGACAAAGGAATTGCATTTAAAATTTTTCTATAAATGATACCAATATGGCAGCAACTATTTAACATTCAGAGAAGCTTTGTCACATCCAAAATACAGCCTTGATGTGACTGGCATACGCTCATACCATCTATCAGGAGAACTAAACATCCATACATATATCCAAATTATCAAAGCATAGAGATACAATATGTGTAACACAAAACCTCATCACTACTAATAAGAATGGAATAACTATCAAACCAAAATCATATATCAATATTACAAGAGAAAAAGGTCATTTAACAAAATATTTCTAGCCCAAATCCCACAATAAGATCATGGAGTATCTAATAAAGTACTATGAGTTCAACTGTCTGGCATGCAAACCCCAAGAGAGAAGAAAAACTTAATATATAATAGATAGAGCTGATATAGTAGCCTCCACAAACAATGTAAAGACTCATCTCAGCAATAGAGTCCATAGGAACGAACTTATCAGCCACAAGTCTCACCCTCAACAATAGTATCAACATTGATATACAAGTAAGGAGTGAGCTATATATAAATATAAATCCAATAAGATCCTCGACTCGCTACTCTAATATATTTGGAATAAGAGTCATAAAATACATCTGCGCTACCAATATACATAAATAATATGCAGAAGAATATACATCATAATAAGCTCAATAAGTTAGAACAAATTTTCAAAAAAGTTACTTTATGTGGCAATTTTGTTGATTTGAGCATGTGCATAATGACCTTGGGCCATTGGTGATTCAATGGGATGGCTATTGGTAAGGTTATGTAGGAGTTATGTTGAGTTTTGAGTTAAACGAGAAAGTTAAACCCGTAAAATGAGTTTTTAAGTAAAGTCCTAGTAAATGGTCCTGGAGTAGAATTTTGATGGTTCCATTAGCTTTGGAATGGTCGAATCAGACTAAGGGCATGTCTGGTACTATTATATCAAAGATTGTAAATTTAGTTGTCGGAACTAGTTAATAGTTCACCCGGTCAACACGCTAGAGAACCATGTCGCAAATGAGAGTTTTGATAGCATGGTTAGCTTTGGAATGTCAATTTTGATCTAGGAAGACCCTTTGTTGATGACGGGGACATAAGGATGTGATTTTATCCTCCAGGGGCTTTCCACTAAGAGTTGTATCTAAAGAAATGGGAACTTCACTTTATCGTCGGAAGCTCCGTTTGTAATTTTGACCGCACCGTTGGATCTGGAATGTCAAAATTCATGGGGTTATAAAGCTAGTTTGTGATAATCGAAGCCCAGACAAGCCCAAAATAACAGAAAAAAGGGGATTGAAGGATTAATGAAAGGTGGGAGCCAGTGATGTGGTATGGCTATGGGGGGCTGCCACATGGAACGACCTGGTGCTGCCATGTGGCAATGAGGTGACAACTGCATACCTGTGTGTGTATATATATGGCCCCTTTCCAGGTATAGTAATGAATATATGCATATATTTTCTCTCTAACTTCGAACTACGATTCCGAGCTCATTTTTCATCCAATTTGAGTGATTCAAAATCCTACATGACTTGAATTTTTGCAAGGAATATCTTTGTAAAGTTAGATTGACATGTATTTTGAGGTAAATTTACTGATTTAGCTGATTATTTTAATGAAATTGGTGAAAACTTTACATGTTGATTCTGTAACCGATTCTTGATGGAATTAAGTTTAGTTTGAGCCTAAATTGTTCTATGTTCTGATAGGAATGTTGTGGTGTACTTTATGTTCTTTTATTTTATCTGGTTATTGAGAATTTTGACCAAGAAAGTTTTGAAAAGAATATTTTCTCAGTAAGGGTTTTAGTCTAGGATGGGTGAAAAAAGACTAGAATGCCCTTGATTTTAAAACTAAATGTCAAGTACCGTGATAGACCAAGTCCACGATGCATATGAATTCCATTTGTCAATTATAAAAAATATATAGAAAAAAATGATAAAAATTACTCAAACGGCCTGTCAAAAGAAATTTTTGACACTTCCACGATATTCCTCTTGAATGAATACACAAGTTAGCCTTTTGAATAACTAAAATTAGATGCAAAATTACCTAAAATGCAGTGTAAAATTGAGAGAATGTATACAAATATCTTCCAGGAAATAGCCATATACATACACATGTATGCTTCTAGCTCAATAAGCCACATGGGATCATGAGGTGCAGCCACGCCACTGTCCCATGGAAGAACCATACTACACCATATATGAAGTATGCTAACTTCGTAAATCGATAAATCATGACCTAAATGTTGTCATTACCCTGAGGGGTCCAAGGTAATCCCATAAAATGCTTATGGTGATATAATCCTATTTCCACTTAGGAATGGATAGTCTCTTATACTCCCCATCAAGCCTCTGATGCACAGCCTGAACCTGTAGAAGACTCAAACAACTACAGCACTTGAACTCAAAGCTATGATCACATTTAATTGGATATGGTCATATCCTACCCAACCCCAAAACATAGAACGGTCAGCTTGTTTGGGCAGTAGAACGGTAAGAGGGGGAGTCATGCCTATTCTCTATCAGGACACAAGCAGGAACATACAAAATAAAGGAAAAGTGAATACATCTACATGATGTAATGACATATTCCAAAATACATGATTTGATAGGTTGCCTGCAGAAAGGAAAGAGTTTACTAACCACATAACAATTCATTCTTGTGTGTGCTTAAAATTTTTTTGAATCTTGTAAACATGATCTCAATATTTTTGTCATCCTCCATTTTGAACATCTCATATTCTTTTACTAAAGTGCTTTGGATCCTCTTTGACTATACCGGTTCCTTCATTACTAGTTCAGGTTTGTGCATCATCTTTTTTATAGTTTTATATATTTAAAGCTTGTCATAGTCAGCTCCACTAACTACACAGTAAAATAGACTAATAGTATTGGTGTTAGTTTTCATTACCACTTATTGTTTCTTTATAATTTTGGTCGGTTCCAAGTTAATTGATTTTTTAGCAGTACCTTTTTTTGGTGATGCTAGGAATAGGGTTGGGTCCTTTCTTGATCACTATCCATGTCTAAAATCAGTAGACTACATGAAGAATCTAAATCTATCTTTCTAGTTAGATTAGTGTTGACTATTGAAGTAAGGAGGATGATTTGATGAGTGACCATCTTGAAGAACATCACCAAGACTCTGATAGTTGGTCATTTGATCTTTGCTCGTGTGCGGTTAAGCACTGCTTAGGTGAGACCTGCTTTGCGACTAATCGATAATCAAGAGGGGGTGAATAAAATTTTTTCTAGTCAACTATCCAGCAGGATAGTTAACTCAACTGTAAGTTAGTTCACATATATCAATAACAATGAAAATAGCAAAAAGTAAAAATGAGATCTAGAATTTTTATACTGATTCAAATCACCAGCGTGGTGTCTAGTCTAGTCTCAGTGGATTACAAGGGTTTTAGTTAAAGCTTTGTTGAAAGTCGGTGCTTATATACTTTCTTTCAAGATTTGGTCAGATGATTCACCACTACCTAAACAGAGGAAAAAAAGACCCAATGTAGGAGGTAAAACAACTATGAAGTCATGGTAATACGCTCCAACTTTCACTCAAGACCAAATTCTTGAAAAATCAATACGCTCCCACTTTCACTCAGAACCAATTTCTTGAAAAATATATCCACTTTAGGTTATGAAGATTTATTTTTATGCAATGTTGAAAAACTAATTGTCACGCCCTAAAGTCTGAATAGGGCGGACTGGCACCCGTTGCCGATAAGGCTCGGGAGAACCAACTTATATCTAA
>JAOTQR010079794.1:0-10312 GCA_025774065.1 Solanum ossicruentum
CATATATACATTCATTAAAAACCAAAAAATAAATATCCAAAGTAAAAGTAAAAATAACATCCAACATAAACATAATTAAAATTAAATCAAAAACCACATAAAAACATGATTGTCTGAAATGAGAACAAAGTATACAAAATGTCAAGATAAAACTGGGGTCAAAAGAAGCCAAACATCTTGGTGATCACGCACTAGTCTCAGTCTGATCAGCGGTGTCCTGGGTCTGACTCTCCTTTTCTACTGTAGTGCCAGAAGTGCCCTCTCCAGGTGGGATGTACTGTGCTCTCTCTCTTTCTCTCTCTCTATATAGCCGCTAATAAAAGCAACTCCTGCACCACCTCATCAGGTATGGGCTCCTCCTTCTGTCTTGGCTTTTTCGAGGCCGGCTCTGGGTCAGCATGGTCAAGGGGCCTCTTCTCTCGGGTGTCCGAACGGTCGGCGAGCTAATCAAAAGCCTCATCCTCTTCCTGTGCTACCTCTGGGAATAGAATAGGGGCTGCCAACAGCTGCAATAAATCGGCTTTGAACCTAGCCAACTTATCAGCCACCACACTGGTGTCGGAAGGCCTAGCATGCTCGAGCGCCTTTTGGACTCTACTATCAGGCGCATCGACCCGAACATCAATTGCTTGGACCCGTGTTGAAAGCTCATGAAGCCTCCCCTCTGCTACAGTAACCCTGCGTAATAAAGCCTGAAATGCAACAGCAGAGAAGAGAGGGTCAACCTGTAAAGAAGGAGTCATTGGTGCTGGAGTGCTGGATGAAGGTGTCGACGCAATCTCAACTGCAGGTGTGGGCTCTGTAGTATCCATAGTAGTGCTTGTGGTAGCGGGAGATGGAGCTGGGACCTGAGGATCTACTGGGAAAGGCTCTGTGATAGGTAGAGCTGGGTGTGGTAAGGCCACCGGGTTCTCGTCAGCCTTTATCAAGATAGGATCCAAAGTGTGTGTAGCCTCTATATGAGGGCCCAGTGGGGGTTAATGGGAACACTTGTTGCACTGCATAGTTGATGAATAAGAATTGTAAATGGCAGAGAGCTATTCGTTCGAGCTGCAGCCTTATGGATCTGCTCTAATATAATCTGGGGCCAATCAATAGAATAACCAGCTAGGATGCTGGCCAATAATACCACTCTCTCAAAGGTGATCACATTATCTGCAAAAGTTGGCCTAATATGCTAGCGGATACTGGACCGCCAAAACTTGGCTTGGAATAACAGGTGTGCCCTCACAATTGAATCTGCATGGTTTGTGATCCATGTAGGCTCCACACCCGGATCGCAGATCCGACTCGCAATCCACCGTAACAACTCCTTTGTAACCCCAACATCCTTCTCCATAACTGCTCTTCTCATTTTATTAATATGACTATTATATTCAATGGTTGACTGGGTGCTCTATAGGTGGGCCCAAACTGTACTCAGTGGATTATCTCCTTCGAGATGTTAACCTTCCTTCCCCTGACTCTCACTACTCGTCGCCTCGGCTGCTCGATTGGATTCTTGTTCTTTGGCAGCCTCTGACAGGTCGCAAGGTATGCAACATAGAACTCATGGACCACCAAAGGGGCATATTTGCCCAGCTGCTGCATAGTCCAACGGAGCTCGTGCTTATTTAATCCCGCATCCAAGTTAGGTACTCTGTCTAACCCCGCCGTGTTCAACTTGGATTCCTCGTGAAATTGTTGGACCGGTTTGCCATGCCCCTTATCCTCTAGCCCCTGGTGATGGATCTCTTTCATGCCCGCAACACACAATCTGGGGTCGATCGGAGGCTGAAACTGTGTCTCTTCCTACTCAGGCTGAGAAGTGCTCTCGATCTTTGACCCAGAGCCGGAATGTGTAGGAGTCGTCTGAGGTGAACTATTCCTCGAGTCATTTTTCTCTACTTCTTGTACCTCCTCTTCAGACTTGGAGGCATTTGTAACTTCCATAGGCTCCCGACCTGTACGGGGTAGGGTTTGAGGAACATTGGCAAAAGGGTCATTGCTGACCCTGTGGACTTCAACTGAACCCTTGGACTTATCAGTCTCAGAAGACTCATCTACTAGTCTCCGCCTGAAAGTTTAGATAGCCCTCTTGTCTTTAGGCAGCATGCTATTTGCAACATAACCAACAATCCACATGAGCATTTAAGATAATTTACTTACTTAACATACAAAAGAGAAAAAACTAAATAAAGGGCAAACAAGAACTGATGCAACTGCAGATGTGCAGGTACAAGTGCAAGTACGACTCGTAGGATGACTTATGAGTCATATATTGACCTCGTAGAATCAATTGTGCCTTAAAAAGTGCTTTCTGATCACAGATATGAGACACATTTATGACTTGCAGGATGGCCTATGAGTCGTAGCCCTGGTCTCATACCTAGTTCCAGAAATATTTTTAAAACTCAGCTAAGTCTACGAGACCCCCACTACGAGTCATACAAGGTACTGAGAATAGTATGTAGGCCTTGTATGAGGAATGTGAAGGAATTATAAGGGATTGATGCTTGCTACGAGGGACCAATACGACTCGTATAGGAACTTACGAGTCGTACGAGTGCCTCATAACTTGAGCATAGAACTACCTGCAATGCCTACTTATTTCTCACTCAAGGTACAATTCATTACCAAATCTCAACACATTTAATAAAAAGGGAGCAAAGCAAGACTAAACGACATATATTCAACTCCAAACTAACATTGGCAATTCAAAACGACCATTAACCCTAGGAGTCGAGATTAATTGAACAATTTGTCAAGCATACCAAAGAAAGTACACATTCCAAACCAACACGTGGTAATAATACAACATTCCAAAAGAGTGTAATCACCATTCACAACGATTCAATCATAACTCACATGCTCAAACACAAGCAATCACACCCATACCATCTAAATTTCAACTTCGATAACCATTCCAACTTGATGTGAGCAATAATAATGCGGACCAAACCAAAAATTTATCAATTTCATACTCATAACTATCCATTCAAAACTCTCAACAAGGCTCAATCCACAATTCAAGCATTTTGAAAGCAAATAAACCCTATATTTCAAGCTTAGTTCAGCAAAGCGATGTATGACATATTTAAGCATAATCAAACTAAACCTATACTCATGTAGGGAACAAGCTTATCAATAATAATCTAAAAAATGAAATAAAAAAGCTTACCAATTGAGTTGAAAAGTGAACCAAAAGAAGGAGAGATAATTTTCTCGTAAAAAAACCTAAGATTTGGTACCGTTTGCCAGAATCTTCGCTGGAAAATGATGTAGGCAGCCGAGATTTTTGGTCGGAGATGGATTTGGGGGGATGCTTTTCAGTGAGGAAAATGGGTCATTTTGGGGTTGCTTTGGGGTCGTTTCTTGTGGCTGAAATGGGGGTTTTGGGGGCTGCGTTTTGGTGAAGTTTCGTAGGGTTTGAGGGTCGTTTTGGTGTTGTTTGGGGCTGCTGGAGAGAGGGGTTTTTGGTTGGTTGTTTTGGTGGGTTTTCATGGGGATTTTAGAGCTGATTTGAGTGTCGTTTGGTGGCTGTTCGGTCTCAAAAATTGGGCTGAAAATAGGGTCATTTGGGGGCTGCTATGGCGGTGGTTTTGTGGTTGTTTTGGAGCTGATTTGGATGGCGTTTTGGTAGTGATTCAGGGCTGGTTTGAGGGGCTTCGGGGGGCTTCATTTTGGGGTCGGAAGTGTTGGGTATGGAGCTGAAAACGACAGATGTTGGGGCTGATTTGGGTCGAAAATAGGGGGTGAGGGTGTGTGCGGGGTGGAGAAGATGATGGGGGATTTTCCGGCGAGGTGCGTGAAAGAAGGAAAGGGGTTGCCGGAGAAGAAGATGAATAGTGAAATACAAAAAAATCTAAAAATTATTAAATTCTAATGTAAATATTAGTCATCCACACCTAATTATGTACACATTTCATAATGGGTCCAAGTTGTGGGCCAATTGGCTAATGTAAATATTAGCTAGACAGATAATGGGTCCAAGTTGTGGACCAATTGGACATACGCGCATAATTATATCTAGACAAGGAAAATGAATTATTATACTACGTTAAAGTTTAAAACTAAATTAATCAGAATCCTAATTAACATTTTAAAAATAAAAGTGATTATCAAAATTAAATTAAAATAGCCAAAAAAGTATTTTAAATTACTTTAAAATATTAACATAAACTGTAAGAATTTTTTGAAGTGTTGGACCAAAATTGGGTGTCAACAATCAAGGTTAAATAAATATATTTTCTTTAAAATTAAAAAATTTGTTACAATAGTTAAATAATATAGCCATAGAATTTGTGCTAGAATAAAATTTTGTAGTAAATTTTTTTATCACGTATTAAAATTTATTTTAGCAATAATGACCTTTTAGCCATGAAAAGGTTATTGAAAAAAATGTTATAATCAAATAAATATTTTTTTTTTGACTACGAAACAAATCATGGCAATAGTTAGCTTAATAATAATTGTAATTATTTGTCAAGATGAAATGACTTGGCCACAAATTCATTATTGTGATAAATTTTTTATAGTTTATGATTAGTTTTTACCACGAGTTAATTTTTTTATAACACTACTAATCTCATATTTTTGAAAGTTCTAATCATTTTATTCTCTTCGATTCGATATTACATATATATTAATGAATTTCAAATATAATTTTAAATAAATATATGATTATATCCAATTAATTTTTATTAACAAATTATATCGAGCTTAAATATAAATTCATCAAGTCTTACTAAAACTTCATAATGCTCACACACTTCTAGAATTACTATTTGACTCAAACTTATTTCATCAAAATAATATCTTTATTGATATAATCTGATTGGAGGTGTTTATTGTTTGATTTAATTCAATTTTACAACTTGTAAATCTTATCAAGCTAATATTTTATCTTTTTATAACGTGTTATTTTTTGGATGTTAATTAAGAATATAAATCAATTAACTGATTGTTTAGTGAATATAATTAACATAAACATTAATAAAAAAATGGTATTGATATTTTATTGATTATCTTATTTAATTTTTTAAATTTTGTATGTTAACTTAACATTTAAATTAAACTAAAAATTACAATTCAAATGTAGAAGGTCGACAGATCTGATGGTTGCCAGAAAATGTAGAAGGTCGACAGATTTGATGGTCGATGGAAAATGTAGAAGGTCGACAGATCTGACAATCGTCAAAAAATGTAGAAGGTCGACAGATTTGATGGACGTCGAAAAATGTAGAAGGTCGACAGATCTGATGGTCGTTAAAAAATATAAGGTCAATACAAATCCTAAAAACATATGTAGAAAATTTAACGGGTAATTGATGGAGGTGACAACATTAAATGAATAAATGTTAATGGTAGTAACGTTTT
Source organism: Solanum ossicruentum (assembly GCA_025774065.1). NCBI lineage: Eukaryota > Viridiplantae > Streptophyta > Magnoliopsida > Solanales > Solanaceae > Solanum > Solanum ossicruentum. The sequence goes on from JAOTQR010079794.1 coordinate 5,359, forward strand.
AAGTGTAAAACGTATCTATGAGTAACGCTTTAAACGTTAAACATATCTGTGAGTAACGCTTTAAGTGTAAAACGTATTCGTGAGTGTAAAACGTATCCGTGAGTAACGTTTTATAATATGTTACTCATAAGTACGTTTTATGATTAAAATGTCACGCACGGTAATGTTAATTAAAAATGTTGACACCCAATTTGACTGACCTAGTCCATCGTAGATTGTTATTTGATTAAAATAGATATTACTGAATTTTTTTAAAAAAATAATATTTAATTTTATCCAAATAATTGTATAATTTTAACATCTATAATTTATGAAATTTATTTGTTTATTATTATTTGTTATTATTGTTATTATTATTTTATAAATTGCTTTCATTTTTATTATCGTTATTAATTATTTTCATTATCACTCTCACACACACATGCGCGTATGTATATATGTATGTATGTATTTTTTTATGTAAATATTTTTATTTAATAAAATTTATTATGGTTCACTTATTTATATTAATGTGCATATAGTGATTATTAATTAGATAGCATCCTATTCAATTTTATTCCAATTTATTTAAATCACAACTTTTTTCTATCTATTTTATTTAAAACTTGATCAATTCCTTTACAATTTCTTTCAATTCACCACTATTGCGTAGTGGCATGTTATATTGGCTGGTACATACAGACTAACCGGATCAAATTGATCTCTTCACATGACTGTTTTCGAGAATAGTATACTCTATATATGTTGGATGCTTGTAAAATGTGGAAGCACTTAGGACAACACTAATTGGAGAATGAAAAGAAAGATAACAATTATTAACATCTTTTTAAATTAAAAAGAATACTTTATTAAAGATTTGTTTTTATAACAAGTATACATAATGATTAACAATTTATCTAATTAAAGTAAGAAAAAGATAAGACTTGTACGATCAATATTATTAATATTTTACGCCCTTTAGTTTGACATATATGAATTATATGCGTAATTTCTATAATTGTTGACATTTATCAAATCTAAAATTTTGGCCACAATGACAATAAAACTTGTTCATACTATAAACTAATTCTTTTTTGGACAATTTTACCTTTTTATTTAAAAAATTAAATAAAATATATTCTTCACTCATACAATTTTCAAAAAATAAAAAATGATTAATGATTCATTATTTGATTATTTCATAATCAAACATTGGGAAAGCAATCATAAAGTCCATATATATATATATATTTTGTTAATTCAAAATATGACTTAGACTTTCGAAAATCCGATTTAATACTTAGTACAAATCAAATTCCTCAAATTTAAAATAATCGGCCCCTAGTTTATAGATAATTAGAAAACGAATAAAACATTTAAAAAGATCTATCAGAAAAAATTCTTTTAAATACCAAAGAATGGATTCTAGCTCGATTTCTATTTTGAAAAGAAATTAATCACTCAAAATGACCACAAACTTGCGATTGACCAACGATCAGGAAGTTGACTAATTTTTAAAGAATTTAACTAAGTTGGAAAGGATAAACTAAATCTTTAAAGAAATTGACTAAATTTGAGAAGATTACTAATTTGAAAGAGATTGATTAAGTTTGAAAAGTTTGGCTAATTTTGAATAAAAGTTGACTAAATTTGAGCTGTTTCATAAGAGTTTTATCAAAAAATGAATCCTAACGCTAAAAAAAATCACTAAAATGAAAATTAACCTAAATGAAGACAAGGTTGGGGAATAATTAGATTAATAATAAAAGAATAATACAATCCAGTAAAATATTAGAGTTAGTATCAAACAAACAACACGTAATACAAATAAAGAGTAGACTAAAACAAACAAATAAAGGTAATTGGGCCTGGCTGGCCCGAGTTCAAATCCCTACCCTATTTCTAGCATTTGGGCCCGCCCGACCCTAAAAAATCTGCTGCTGCTGGTGCGCTTTGGCCCATATTTCCTGTGTATTAGTGTATATCAATGTATAACACTGATTTTATACCTCCAAAACCTGTATATCAGCTTACGTTGACCTAATAAAGGGGTTTTGGGCCTCCATGGCTCAACAGGATGTAGGAAGGGAGCCCAATGGACTCGGGAAGGAGTCACATGCAACATAGTAAAAGGAAAAAGCACATAAGGATCAACTTACCCAAATTGCGTAAAAATGCAAGGGGATACTTAAGTAACAACAAATATCACACTATGGCAATGACATTCATAAATTAGCATTTCCTTTACATAGCACCAATTGATTAGGAAGAAAGCCCACGAAATCATGGAGAATCCGACTAACATTCTTACAAACACAATTAATCCTTAAAAGTAACTGGCGTATGATGCCCAGATAAATCAAAAACTTTCATATAGGTTATATCAGACATGACTGGTGATGTCTCTATTATCATTTTAAGATTGGGAATTGTCAAACCCAGTTATACTCAACCATTAAGTGCATAAGAGTCATAATAGAGATGAATTTCACAGTGATTACATGATTGCACAAAACAGAAGGGTCAAGGGAGCATGAAACTTGAGTAAAGCTTGAGTTAATTGCTACATTAAAGCATAAGATACACATCTGCATAGCCTTTGGGATTTAATAAGAAACTATCAACTATATGTCATGATAGATAGTACACTTATCGTTGTATATGGATACAACATTCAAGGTTTTAACAGGGACATCAGTTCCAGTTAACAAGACGAGGGAGTTATGCAAGCTGAAAAACAGCATCCTCATTCCGACGAAAACCACACAACAAATGACGAGTTTTAGATCAGTCAAGACAAGGTAGAAATGCTTTGAATCCTAGATAGAAGTCGTGACTAACAACTTGCATTATTGAAAAGGAAAACAAGACCAGATAAAGAGATGAAGCAAAACTTTAAGAACAGACTCAATGGCCATTACTTTGCTTACTAAGCAAATAGCAGCTTACCATGCTAATAGCAACAAATCAGCTACTACGTTACTAAGTGAAACCATTTTCAACCTTTTAAAATGCTGGAAACAATCAGATTTACAAAATAGAGGCGTAGCAACATACAAGGCTATAATAGCTAAACTTTTATCAACTTCAACACAAAGTAAACTGAGACGTGATTAATGGCGTATAAACAAGAAGCAGATAGCAAACAAGAGAGTTTTAAACTCGAACTTGCATGCTCTGGAATTAAAATTTGAACAGGGGTTTGTAGATTTGAAGAAAAGCATTTTTTTTTAAACAACTTAGCCTTATTTTGACAAGATAAGGGGCGAAATGGACTGAAAATAACGAGGTAACAATAACTTAATATACTTATGTTAAGACGTAGATAAGAGAAGAATCTCTTTGAAAAAACTTAGTAAAGGGAAAACTAAATTACACAAAACAATGCAAAAATGACAAGTTTTAAATCAAATAAAGTCAATAAACATGTTTTGAGCTTCAAACATTAATGCCCCTTCAAGATCAATTATATGATGCTAAGATCAATACCTCAACGAGTGAGCAAAAAGGCCAAATAAAACCAAAGCAATTATTTAAGTAAAACAGGGCAGCAACCTTAAACAAAATACTGAAAGAATATCAGTAAAGATACCATCAGTAACCACATTTGCAACCAAGTTACAGAGACAGTTCGTTGAATGCAAACGTGACTAGAAGAAGACTAAAATGAAACGACAAACAACGGCTTAAGACATTGATGCCTGAACGTAAAACAACTAAAGCAGAAGTGGGAAGGACATTTTAACTTGTAACATAAAGATAGGAGGCAAATGACAGAGAAGACTACATCAAATTCATGAGACATTCGAACATCTAACTTCGCCGCAATGATCAAAAAGCAAACGAATACCTCCACATCTAACATCTAAGGTTTAACTGCTCATATAACAGCCCAACCATCAACAGTTACCGGCACAACATCAAACAGCACACAACGTTAAAGTAGAGATTCAATCGAAGGTATTACATATTTAGGAGCAGCGAACTGAGACTCCAAACTCGTACGGTACTGTCCACCACCGAACAAAATCGCCTCCTACTTCAGAGCAAATGAACTCCCAGCTCCAAGAAACCTCAAAATTGAGCAAGAATTTCTAAAAAAATCTTTACTCTAAATGGAGATTGAATGTATTTTTAGGTGAAAGACTACTGTGGAAATGGATTTGAGGTTTTTTAGGGTTTTCAAGATCATGAACGGCTGCCTCAAAATTGGGGAAAAGGGGATATATATAGGGATTTCTAGGGTTCCAAAATAGGGCGGAAATTGGTGTTATTTGGAATTTCAAATCCGAAATTGCACAAAATTCTATCCTGTTTTGGAATCCAGAAATCCCAAACGATTCCTCAAACCGTTGGGACGAGGGTGAGCTGGACGATTTGATTTCGAGCAAGGACGAAGGGTATGAGGGGATGATGACACGTATGTACGGAGATTTGAAGGGAACGTTGAGGGGAATCTCAGGGGTTTGGCATTTTCTGGGTTTGGTTTTGAGGTGGAGAAGAAGAAGAAAGGGGGATACGGAAGAGAGTGTAACATGAGGGGAAAAAAGGGAACAGAAAAGGAGAATTGGGGCGCGTGGCCCCACGCGCATTGTACATATATATTATATTATAAAATGTAGGCTGAAAAATGGGATTTGGGCCGGGTTTGGGGTAGGCCAAGATCCATCCAAAATTTATTAAAACAAGTCCAAAAGAAAGATTGAAAAATGGGGACAAGGGGTAGGTGCCTGATTTAGAAATTAGCCAATTTGATTGCAATTTTGACTGATTAAAGGTAATCAAATTGAATTTGATTGACTAATTTGACTATACGATAAATTGATACAAATTAACTTAAGAGCTTTTAATATTATCAATTTGAAATAATCAAATTAATTCCGAAATAATACTTCTTAAAATGAAGGCATTTATTTTTTTATAATATTTTTTTCATATTTTGAAAACCAATTATTTTAAATTGTCAAAATTAAAA
>JAOTQR010079795.1:0-10311 GCA_025774065.1 Solanum ossicruentum
CCGCCCCCGTGTTTGATTCAGAATTCGGCTACCCCCGACTCCAACCTATCTTTCAAAGGTTTTGGGTTTTTCAAAACAATTTTGATTTTTTTTTGGGGGGGGGGGGGGGGGGGGATGGGGTTAAAAAGATATTCGAATTTTTTTATGTGTGTGCCGATGGGGGGGGGGGATAGGAGGTGAGATAAAAAATCGAAATTTTTCAAAAATATATATTTCTGTGTGTGTGTGTGTTGGGGGGAGGGGGGTGGGAGGATCATCGTATAGATGGTTAAAAAAAAAGGATTCCCTTTGTTCAAAAACGAATGACCTACTTTCTTTTTTAATCCGTTTAGAAAAAATGACTTATTTTCTTTTTTGACAACACTTTAATTTTAATTAGTTGCATGACATATTAAATGCTACAAAATTAAAGGGTATTTTGGTACATTTGACATAACTTTAATTTAATACCACAAGATTAAAATGTCTTCTCGACTTGCTTAAACTCCGTACCAAGTCAAAGTAAGTTATTCTTTATGAAATGGGAGAAGTAAAACATTTAAAATTTAAAATATTTTTTCAAAATAAATTTTAATTTTTCTTTTTGAAGTAGGGGGGGGGGTGGAGTTGTTGAGGGTGGGGTGAGGTAAAATAATGAAATTTTAAAAAAAAAAATTTAAAAAATAAACTTTTAATTTTTTTTTGGAGGGTGAGGGGTGGGGGATAGGGGGGTCGTTGTAGGGATGGGGGAAAAAAATAAAATTTTCAAAATTGAAATATTTTTCAAAAACAAATGTTTGAATTTCTTTTAAAAAAAAGTTAAAACTTTGAATTTTTTTGAGGAGGGGAGTTAGAAGTGGGATAAAAAAAATTATAATTTAAAGTTGAAGAAGAATTTTTGAAAATAGTTTTATTTATTTTTGGAAGAATACATATTTCTCAAAATATTTGAGTATATTGAAAAAACAAAAATTGTTTTGTACGAAACACAAATGCTGATGCACAGATCATGTCATAAACTTATAAGTTTCAAACTTGGCAGCGGCTAATCATATGGTTCACTATAGATTTTGAGTGCTCTTTAATGACACACACATTAAATGCTATTTCTCACTATTACTTTTTTAATTATTTCTAAAGTATTCTTGTAAAATAGAGGGATAAATATTGTTGAATTTTTTGAATTATGAAAAAAGTGGAAATTGGTAAAGATGTATTTAATTTGAGTATTGTTAAGGAATAGCAAAGAGCTGAGTTGGTAGTGTTTTAAGAATTGTTGATAAGTCATGTGATTGTTGATCCGTATGGCTATGTGGGGATGGTACGTCATTCTGATGGCTCCATCCATTTTTCCCAGCTCGTCCTCACCAAAGATATTAACTCCTCAAAGAATACACGGGCTCCTACACTTGTCCATTCCACCACCACTTATGGCAGTTGGTGCCATAATAGACATCTCATCTAACGCTAATTGAAGAGATGGGAAAGCCAACATCAGTTTCAGCACAACGGAGTGTAATATTCTTATTTTCGTTGATCAATCAGGCCTAAGTTGGACATCAATTTGAAGTTCGTTAGAAAAAATTAAACTATTATAGAAAAAAATCAAGATATGCATCAAATGAATGATGTTGCTCCTGATGGCCTGATACGATTCCTTGTCTTCAGATGAAGCATCACTTTGGCATATATACAATCACCCTATCCAGTCTCTGCAAGTATTCCTATTGGTTGCTAGTTTATCCACAAGAAAGATTAAGTGTAGAGAAATGTTGTTTCACTCAGCATGTCGGACTTGAGCAAATTCTAGGACTAATTTGTCCTACTTAAGAAAACAAGGACAGCAAAAGAGAGCATTGATATCAAGGGAAGGAGGTGCAAAGTTTGCGCAAATCTTTAGTTGGAATCGTACTTAAGGACTGAGGATGTTGGTTGATTGTGTTGGATGTAATCCCTTGTACGCAAACAATTGTTGATAACGCACACACAACATGACAATTAGAAGTTGCAGCAGGCCTTTTTTGTTTTGGTCACTTTCATCTATTTACAACACAAGTTTGCATGAAATGTTGGTAAAGGTTTCATAATTTGTTAACTCAGAACAAAGAAACAGTGCCATCAAGTAAAAAGTTTGAGAAAACAAAGTTCAACAATGCTGTGTATAAAACTGCATCACCAATATGATTACAACTATTTTTAGTCATGTAACGAGTAAAAGGAAACAAAGATCATGAATGCTACTTTTTCCTCTTGGCAAATGGCTTGAAGCCACTGCAAACCTGAGCATAGATATTTCCTGGCACATAGTATAGGTTGAACTTTACTATACTGTTTTGAGGTAGCTAAAACTTGTTTTCTGCCATATTGATAGAACATATTCTTTAACAGTATTAAATAAATTATCGGACGTCATGACAACTCGACAAATAATATAAAGCTGTAAAGGCAAAAAAAGATAGCATGGTTGATTGGGAAAACCAAACAAATGACCGTATATTTAACAATTTCGTTAAATATACACAAAAGTGTGAGAAATGTTGGTAAAGGGAATCATAAACCTAAAATCTTGAATCCTCGTGTTGTACCTACTTTTAACAAATCAAATATACAAGTAAAAAAATTAAATAGAGGCAATACTATTGATGAAATTTTTAAATAGTGCACCTTTCCTAGACCTTAGATCATGATAAAATCATAAAGATTCATATCTCACCTCACATATATCTTAATCTAAATTTCGGTGAGGTAAACAGAAACTGAAGTATATCAGGAGCACAGAGTACATCCACAATCAATAATATGTCCTCTTTCTTTTTTGTTTAACATATTATTCAATGAGACGACTTGACAAAACCATCTAAAAAGCAATGGTGAACCATTCAAACATACATACAGTTATAAGTAAAGATTACCTAATAATTCTCAACCATCAACAATCACAGAATTGCAATTATACGAACATGGTAACAACTATGTGTGAAGTTACTGCTTTACTATATCAAAATTCCTTAATCTAATAATGTGCGGCAAAAATAACAAAAGGAGGCTAAATCATATCAAAATCTAGAAGTGTAGTATTTGTAAAGAAATGGATTGGACCTATATCAACCCCATCGATGTGGGAACTAATCTATGTTTTGTGTGCCAAAATTAAAACTGTAATTTTTTCAAGAACAACTAATCGGTAAAAGTACAACAGAATAATCAGTCGCCAACAATTATAAGTACATAAAAATAGAACATTATGGCTCATTTTCAAGGAAAAGGGATCCAACATTTGAAGAGCTGAAAAGGGTTCCCACAATTGTACCTAATGGCTTGCAAATTGGAGAATCTAGAATCAATTAATCAACCCTTTTTTATGGTTTGTCCAGCTTCTTGTTTAGTTTCTAGAGCTTGAATGCTTTTCTCTTTGTCAATTTCCCTCCCTCCACACTGTAATTATATATAAGCGAGCAAGTATCTAAAGTTGTAATTATAAAGTATATAAAATCTCAGAGGAGTCGAATCCATAAGAACTCAAAACTCTTTGTACTATTAGTATATATATTTGTATAAAGATTTAACGAAATAAAAATCGTACCCAAATTTTACTGAATAATCTGAGGCGAACTGCAAGACTTGGTGTCTCATTTGTATTCTGTGCTATTGCAGTAATGTAGGTTTAACTCCTGAACACATTAGGATGTTTACAAACCAAAAAAAGCATATTCACCTATAATCAACCAAAACTTTGAAGGAGAAAAAAGGCAGAGAACTCACCAATTTCTGCCTTGGAAGAGATCTGAGTTTGGATTTGGGATTGCTGGACTGAGACCTTATATAGCCAATTATGTTGGGCCAGAAAGGGCCAAATGTTTAACACGTTTGAGATCTTTTCATGGGATGCTGTGTTCGTCCCATTATTGTTGGCTTATAAAATACGATAATATTAAGAACAAAAAACTCACTACACTTGCATCAATCAAATATAATAGTTGTCAGATATTGTTTGAGCAATACTAACAAAAAACATAAGCTTCAATTTTCTAGGCATCAGCCTTTTGTTTCTTTGGCACCAACAATAAAGGCGTGGTTTCTTTTAAAAGGTTCTGCTCCACTGGTTTAAATTGCTCTGCCCGTAGCTTGGTCACTTCCTCCTCAAAAAGCGGTGTCGAATCAAGGCAGTTTGCCTCGACTGAGATAACAAAGTGACCTCCATGTTTCAAGAAGTATGGCGCATTCAGAGCTATAATTCTTACGAGCAACATCAGAAAATATCACATCCACCATTCCAACCAACATTCTGTATTTTCTCAGCCAGCTCACCAAGTCCCTTCCACTTATATGGAAAGATTCAACAGCATATAACATCAACAATGTCGGGATACTGTTGTTCCCGAAGCAGCACACACGAGCACCTGGGTTTAATCCAGATATCATCAAGAATTGCAGCTCCTAACTTGGAAAGAAAAGGATCCCATACTCTATATTCAATCTTTGTTCCATCTTCATTCTCAACAGAGATTCTCTGAGCTTCACCAGGTACCAACTTCTTGGCATTCTATGTCTATGAGGCTCCACCACAACCCCTCCTCCACCTCCTCGCTTCGTCCCACTGCAAAACCGCATTCTTCCACCACCTCTTCCTCCTCTGAACCCACCACCACCACGACCTCTAGTTGGTGCAAACATGTCTGCTGCTGCTGGAAACTCATGGAGCTGTCAACTCGAGCTATAAACCCTAATGCTCGACCCATCTATAATTGTCATAGCCATTTTAATTTTTTTTAAATAAATAGTTTTATTTTTAATTTTATTCAAATAATTATGTATTTTTAATATATTTTTATAAAAAAAATAATTCAATATTTGTTCATTAATTATTTTATCATTTTTTAAATTACATTTCATATTGTTAGTATTTACTTTAATAACAAAAATTATTTCGATAATAATAGTAGTAGTAATATTTATTATTTTCTGTATTTTTTTTTTATAAGTAATAATTTTATTGACCACCAAGTGAGCAATACAGTGGTATAGCAATTTTTATCTCAATTGCTATCTCAAAAAAGAAACTCAGAATGCAATTACTTAACCACCACATATCTAAAACACTAGTAATTGTAACTTTCTCTTAATTGCAGGTTTTGCTCTAACACTACGTAGAAATGCAATTTCCCTTGCCAATTCTTCGCTTCCTTTGCTTTTCTTGTCAAAGATTCTCCTGCTCGTTTCTATCTACACCTCATACGCCATTTCTGTATACACCAATTTGAAAATTTGGGTGTTGGAGGATTTGCCTTTTGAAGAAGCTATCAGCGAAGCTAAATACGATCCCCAATTTGTTGCTGGATTCGAGTGCCACTAGAGCCATTGATTGTGTCTTCTCCATAGAGTTCGTGTGAAGGAGCATTGTAAGATTAAGTGGTCCCTTGATTCTAACTGTTGCTGACATAGCTTACAGGTACAATCTATTTCAATCCCTCATTCTTGCAATCTATCTGCTGTCATCACTTTATCATGTAATAGCAGCCATAAATGAATTTTGCTTTTGGTCTAGCACTACTGCCAAGTAACAGTGACTTCCAGGGAACTCTTGGCCTATTACCTAGTTGCTTGTGGTATATGGCCTTGATATGAATTGGTCTTTGATTATCTTGCTGAATGTAGTTCAGAGTAGCTCTAGCCTCAATGATCTTTTTTACCATCCAAGAAACCGGCATAGGGATACTAGTTGTAGCAATGGGGTTGTTGTTGATGTAGTATGTGTGGATCCACCTAATCCATTGTTTATCCTATTTACTAGACAAATCCCAATGAGTTTTAGCTATTGCAGCCTTGTTCCACATTCTAATATTGATCAAGTTTTGCCCTCTTATCGACTTTGGGGTACATACCTTCTCTCATGCTACACGAGCTCTTTTATTGATAGTGTTTGTACTGACCATAGATAGCTCCTGCAGTGTGTATCAATAAGTTAGAGAACCTTGACTGGGATGAGAAACAGTTGGGACCAGTAAGCTTGGATTCCAAAGAGCACAACCTGAATCATTTGTAGTCTTCCAGCATATGATAGTTTCCTTGCTGACCAGGAAGTTATTTTAGCTACTATTTAATCCACAAGTGGTAGCCATTGATTCAATGTGAGCTTCTTAGTTGAAAGAGGGATGCCTAAGTACTTGAAAGGAAGCTGATCAAGTGCTAAATAGGTAGGTGGGGATGAACAATCCCTAGCAGAGCCCGAGCAATCCTAGAAGAAATCCTCCCAATCCTGCCATGTGATAGGGTTCTAGTATCGTGGATGATGTTTTCCTGTTCCTCCCTTGAGATTCCTCCAAAGTAGATTGAACTTTTATCCTTATTAGCTTGAAAATCAGAAGCTTGTGCAAATTGAAACGACCCCAAAAAGTGTCCGAAAATGTGCCTCGGAATGCCCAAAATTTTAAATTCTATATATCTCAAAATTCGTGCGTGATATTGAAAATCCGACTTCATATTCTTATTCAGGGGGTCAAAATTAGGGGGAAAGGGTCTAACCCCGATTTAAGAGCAAACAATTAGCAATTTCATTTTTCGTAATTTTTCTTATCCAAAATCAATCCAATAGTGCCATGACGCCCAGCTGTCGCGGACATGTATTAATTTTGCCTGCGCGACAAGTCCACCCTGCGGATCAGATGCGGACCTGTGTATTTTGTTGCTAGTGATTTTTATCTCGGTCCAAGGCTTTTGGGTCTTTGGCCTAAGTGTTCTCAAACGTATTTTTACCTATACTTAGTCTCCCTCATATCATCCTAAACATTCCCCAATATCCTCTCAAATACTTAGCCATATTTTCACTCCCAAATTCAAGTCTCAAAACACTCATCCGGAACTAAGGATTTTCTTCAAGCTTCAAGCCTCCATTTTCAATCTTCATCAAGAGCTTCCTCAAAGCTAAGGTATGTAGGTTTTAGCCATTGGGTTCTTCCACCCATAGTGCCCTAATCTCCTTTCTACTCAATTTGCATGATTTAAAGTTGATTTTACTAATGGGTTTACTAATATGAACATATCTATGAACCACGTTAAAGCTATGTAAAGTTGTGACTGTTCTACTATGTTTTGAGTTATAAATCTTGGATCTATTGTAATATTTGATGAGGGGTTTTGATGTATATTGCTTGATGGTGTTGCAAAGTGTTGATTGATGGTTTTACAATGAATTTTCTTACATGATTTCATCTCTATACTTCATGGTTTTGTACTAGCATTACACACCCTCTAAATGTTTGATAAAATGTTTGGATGTGGTTTCTTGAGGAATTGAAGGTCCAAAGCATGAGATATGATATGATTGATGTTATGATGATGAAATGAGCTTATGCATATGATATAATCTATACAAAATGTTGCATTAGACCATGCCCAGTCCGAGGGGACTAAGAGCCCCGATAACCTAGTTGAGAGGTTAGTATCTCAAACACTAGGATGGTAGGTGAGATTGCCACTAACCTAGATGAGGGGTTTGTACCTCACACACCAGGGTGATAGGTGCAATTATCACTAACCTAAATGAGGGGTTTGTACCTCACACACCATGTTGATGGGTGATATCATCACTAACCTACCAAGGGATTTGTACTTTGAAAATCTAGCTTGGTCTCTTCTACACATATGATAATCTATATGAGTATGAGTTACTTAAGCATGTTTTCACCTACCATTGATCATACATGCCATATTGTTATATTATGCCCATTGCATATTAATATGCATTTTGATTATGATGCTTATCCTTTGTTGCATTGCATCCTACATACTTAGTACATTCAAACGTACTAACACATACTCTTGTCTACATGATATCACCATGTAGGAATCGGTGCTCAAGTTGATCATCCTCCTCCTCCACGTGGCTAGTTCGGTACTACTCAAGCTAGTTGGTGAGTCCTCCACTTCGGGAACCTTAGTCTATGCTTCTCTTATTATGTATTGAGACATTCTTCTTTATTGCCTATTTTGACTATGACGGTGAGCCAAGTTGCTTTGTCTTGGCCCCGCTTTGGTCTATGTATTAGAGGTGCTTGTTGGACATATTATGTATCTATGATGTGAGGTCGATTCTTTGTCTCTTGATTATGATGTTGTGCAAGCTTTCCCCCCCTATTCTTACTCTTTATGTCTTTATATGCTTTTACGACCGATGATGTGTAATGACAAGTTAAGAGGCTTGTTTGGGGTTCCTTATTTGTCGTGTCACGTCTAGACCCTAGGCTTGGATCGTGACACAAATTTATCAAAGTAAGTCATTAAAAGTAAGTCATTAAACTGGTGACAGATTGTATATCACCTATAGCAAACAAAAGCAAATAATCTGCAAAGCACAAATGTGATATCCTCAACTTAGTATTTCTAGGATGATAAGAGTAATTTTTATGATCCTTCATGGTGCGGAGTAATCTGCTTAGGTATTCCATTGCAACAACAAACAAATAGGGTGAAATGTGGTCACCCTGCCTTAGTCCCTTAGTAGCATTAAAAGGTGTATTAGGCTCTCCATTGATAACTACAGAGTAAGAAATAGTCCTAACACATTACATTATCCAGTTTATGAACTTGGCAGGGAAACATAACTCTTTAAGCACTTGCTCCAAGTACACCTATTCTACTGAATCATGTGTCTTCTGTAGGTCTATCTTAATCATGCATCTAGGTGAGATGTGTTTCCTTTGGTATCTTTTAACTAGTTCAGTTGCCAAGATGATGTTATCTGCTATTTTCATTCTTGGAATGAACTCTGATTGAGCTTCACTGATCATTGTTGCAATCACCTCTTAAGGTCTAGCTGCTATGATATTTGTAATGACTTTATATACAAAATTGTACAACAAGCTGTGGGCCTGTACTCCTTCACAGTAGCTAGATTGAGTTTTTAGGTACTAATGTGATGGATGTACAATTGATAGCACTATACATCTTACCAATATTGAATAATGTTATAACTGCTACAATTACTTCCTTTCTGATCACAGGCCATGCCTTTTTGTAGATAGAGCGTTAAATCCATCCACTCCTGATGCTTTGTCATCATCAATGGACTTTAGGCCTGAGTATATTTCTTCATCTGTTACTGGCTGGCATAGTGCAATCCCTTGTTGCTGATTTATCACTGGTCCCTTCCTCATAACTTCTGCACTGACTATTGGTAGTGTTTGTGCTATTGTTCCCTTTAACCCCTGATAGAACCTTTGAATCTCATCTTTTATATCTGTTGCTTTGTCAGCTTAACCCCTGATAGAACCTTTGAATCTCATCTTTTATATCCTGTTGCTTTGTCAGCTTGAGCCCTTGTAAAGATGTTATCTCTATGATTTGTTTCTTTTAGATCCTCTCTTTGATAGTTGCTGAAAAGAACTTGTTGTTTCCATCTCCCAATTGAATCCATTTTGTCCTTGCTTTCTGCCTTAAAATGCTTTCTTCAATGTTTGACCATCTCTAGTTCCTGGATCTGTTCCTTTTCTAGTATTGCAGCAACATCTGTGTAGTTCTTCCTGAGCTGATTTTGCACTTGTTGAACATCTTATCTTGCCTTGGAGATTTTTTGCTCTATGGCCTTATATTCTTTCCTATTCAGTTCTTTAAGTGGATCCTTTAGTTTCTTCCAGATGTTTGTCATTGATTCAGTAGCTAGTTGTTCCTTCCATGTATGCTCCACAGTCTTTATAAACTCAGGATGGTCTGTCCACACATTAAAGAATCTGAATGGGACTTTGATTCTGTGTTGTGTTCCTGTCATAGTGAATAGCATTGGTGTGTGGTCAGACAACTGAGGAAGGGAATATTCTGTTTGAACCTGCCCCCATTGCATCATCCAGTCATGGTTCCCAAATGCTCTGTCAATTCTACTACATATTCTGGCATTTCCCAATTACTTGTTTGTCCATGTGTAGTACTCCCCTTTCCATGGTAATTCATCCTCCGTAATGTTATGTAAGCAGTCTGAGTAGTCTCTAATCTCAACTAATGTTACAGGATTTCCAAAGGCTCTATCACTAGAATGTAAAACAACATTAAAAAGTCTCCACACACTAGCCAAGGCTTCTTGATGTTCTGTCCTAGACTCCTCAACTCATCCATTGTAGTTTTCTCAGTTTAGTGGAGGTAAATCCATAAACTATAGTGCATTCACATGATAGTCCCCTTGCAACAACAACAACAACAACAACATACCCAGTATAATCCCACAAGTAGGGTCTGGGGAGGGTAGAATATACGCAGACCTTACCACTAAGTAAGAACAAACTAGATATGACAAAAAGGGGAAGGGAACAGAA
The DNA here is from genome assembly GCA_025774065.1 of Solanum ossicruentum. Taxonomy (NCBI): domain Eukaryota; kingdom Viridiplantae; phylum Streptophyta; class Magnoliopsida; order Solanales; family Solanaceae; genus Solanum; species Solanum ossicruentum. The sequence goes on from JAOTQR010079795.1 coordinate 10,281, forward strand.
AAATAACAACTAATAATGACAATATGTAAAT
>JAOTQR010079796.1:0-10310 GCA_025774065.1 Solanum ossicruentum
GAAGGATACTTAGTAGATCCCACACAATACAAGAGCTTGGTTGGGAGTTTGAGGTATCTAACTTGTACGAGGCCCGATATTCTCTATGAAGTTGGTTTGGTAAGTTGATATATGGAGTCTCCAACCAAAACCACATGAAGGCAGCCAAGCATATTCTTTGCTACATCAGAGGTACGATCGACTTTGGCTTATTCTATTCGCCTTCTAATCACATTAAGCTAATTGGATATTGCGATAGCGATTGGGGAAGAGATGTCGATGATCGTAAGAGTACAAGTAGGTTCGTGTTCTACATGGGAGATACAACGTTTACATAAAGTTCAAAGAAGCAACCCATTGTAACTCTATCAACTTGTGAAGCGGATTACGTAACAACTACATCATATGTCTGTCATGTGATATGGCTAAGGAAAATCCTAGATGAGCTCAAGTTCTCATAAAAGGAGGCAATAGAGATACATGTGGACAACAAGTCCGCGATTGCTCTTGCAAGAAATCTAGTCTTCCATGATTGAAGTAAGCACATCGATATGAGATATCATTACATCAGGGAATGCATTGCAAACAAGAAGGTGCAACTAAAGTACATGAAGACATTTGATCAAGTTGCGGACATCTTTACAAATCCTCTAAAGCACAAAACATTTCAGAGATTGCGTGATATGCTCGGAATGACCAAATCAAGTTTAAGGGGGGCTATTGAAAACTAAACTTGATTTGGGCTTTGGTTTTTGATATTGGACTTACAAGTGTTAGTCCAATAAATAGTCTAGAAGGTTCTAGAAATGTGTGGAATTCTCTAGAGAAGTCTAGAAGGTTCTAGAGATGTGTGGAGTTCTCTAGAATAGTCTGGAAGGTTCTAGAGACGTGTGGAGTTCTCTAGAATAGTCTGGAAGACTCTGGAATTCTCTAGAATTCCCTAGAGACTTGTAGATCTTGCAAGAAGGCACTGAGAGCTTCTAGAAGACTCTAGGGAAGTGTAGAGAAATCTTACCTTGTAAATATCTTAGATATTTTTGTAAGAAGATTCTAGAGTAGCATTTGTAGTTGTTGGATCAAATTGATCCTATTCATTCATTTAGGAACGGGACTAGTATAAATGTCCCCTTAGGCTTCTCATTTTCACAATCAAGCAAAAAGCAAAAAGTTCAAGATCAATATAATATAAGTTCTCTCTACTCTTCTCGATATCCTTTCCACCTATATAAGCTCTTCTCTAATATATAGCATCTTATTTCCAACATTGAAATTAGGAATGCCTAGTTTATTTTGTCAAAAACTTTTTCTATGTCAAGCTTAAAAGGAGGCCTGCTTCCCCATTTTTCTAATTCCAGTCCAAATTTCATTAGCAATGAGTTTAGTATCTGTGATTTGCCTGCCTTTCATAAAAGAATTTTGATATCCTGAGACCAGCTTTCCGATCACCTTTTTGAGTCTTTCGGTCAGCACCTTAGCTGTGATTTTATAGAAGCTACTAATAAGACTAATGGGTCTGCAGCCAGTTAGCGCCATAGCTCCTTTTCTTTTTGGTATGAGAGCAATGAAAGATGCATTAAAAGACTTCTCCCTATGAAAATTGAGATGGAAGTGATTGAGAGCTCCAAGTACATCATACATAATTGTGTCCCAATCTTATAACATATAAAAGAGGATTTTAGATCCTCCCTATGTGGCGCTCTTTAAAGCCAGCATTTGTTTTATCTCTTTTACTTCTTTTTTTTTTTTGCCTTTTATCTTTTCAAATGATGGAAAAACATGTATTTTTGAAATATAAAAATTTTGAACAGTCACTTCCTTTGTCTGCAAAATGAAACGCTATTTTACTCCCTTAAAACATTGAACAACCAATTCATTGCTCTACAAGAAGTGCGTGATACATTTAATCCCTCAATAATTCATCCATCAACCAATTCATTGCTCTTATCTAACACTCATACAATCGTGTTTCTTGCAAGTCTCCTCTTATTTGCATGTACCGCCTTCTTCTATCAATCTTCTTCTTCTGCAGGCTAATTTTTTTTTTTTTGAAATATTTCAACTCCTTTCATAGATTTTCTATATATCTCCTTCCTCTGAATTAGTATTTTGTTCATAGATTTCCTCTAAAACTCCTTCCTCTGATTTAGTATTTTGTTAATATCTCCCATATTTTGTAGGCACTTTAGGACAGTAAAATATGAAGAGAAGTACGAAGTGATTCCATATTTATCGCAACATTAAGAGATGATTTCTTTCTAATTTAGTATTTTTTGGTGATTCAAAGTCTCCTACTTTCTCCTTCTCATGAAGAATGTAGGCTACGATAAACCTATATCTCTATTCAGGGAAGTTTAATTGCCTTTTATTTTCGTTAAATGTCTGACACCAAGAAGATAGGCAGACAACAACCTACTAGTTTATTTCTCTTTGGTATCCTACATATTGTGGCGATTTTAGATCCCCTACTTTCTCCTTCTCATGAGAATGTTGGCTATGATAACCCTACATCTCTATTAAGTTACCTGTGCGGAAGGTATTAATCTATGATATAGTAAACTTCTTGCCTGTCTTTTGCTATTTAAGAGTTACGTCCTTCATGTGGTTCAGGGAAGTTTGATGCCTTTTATTTTCTTTAAACTTCTGGACACCAAGAAGACATGCAAACAACCTATTAGTTTCTTTCTCCTCTATATCCTATTTGTTTTGGCGATTCTAACTCCCATACTTTCTCCTTCTCATGAGAATGTAGGCTATGATAACCCTACATCCCTTTACTTATCTTTATGGAACCTACTAATCTATGATCATTTAAATTGGTTGTCTTTTCTTTTGCCCTCTACCCCAAGAGTGAGTTCATATGTGGTTGAGGAAAGCTAATGTCTTGTTAGTTTGTTTAAACATTGGAAACCAAGAAGACTTGCAACCAATAGACTATCGGTTTGTTTCTCCTTGGTATCCTACATATTCTGATGATTCAGTCCCTTATTTTTGGTCCGGAGGCACTAGGCTCTAATCATTTATGTTGTTGGCCTCGAACACAACGAACCATTACACATCATCTCATCATTTGCCTTCTGTATAGCTAACAATTAGCATTCACTGTCTAGAAAGAGAGTGTTGGATTTGCTGATTGAGAACTGTATTGTTGGCTATATTGCTCGAACTCTTCAAAGGTGTCAGCGGGTGCATGATGGATTCGTCAAGTGTATTTTCAAAGAATCCAATACGAGTGCAACATTCAAAGTGAAGAGTCCGTACAACTTAGATTGTTGGAAGGTGTGAAGTTTTGATAGACTAGTAGAACTACATATTATTAGATGGGGAGAGTTATTTCTATAGCAGGAAATGTTAAGAAAGTTCCATTAGAAAGTCTTTTGTGCTTCTTTGTTATGTTGGAAATGATACTTTGAATATGTTTTCTTTGTGATGCTTTCTAGTTTTCTGTGAATATTTCCCTCTTTCTACTTTTCTTTATAGTTGTTTAGTCCTCCAAGAAACTTGGGTTTCTACCTCTCTAATGCATTTTCCTCTTTGCCTGTCCACAGTTCACTTTCTTGTTTTAGTTGTTTCCCAACTATTTTGAGATGAATACTATAGTTTTCTAGATGTGTACTGGGTTGGCGGTTTTGGGCGGGGCTTCCATTTTGGGACTTCTAACAGTTTCCCAATAATTACCATGTTTTGTTTGGTCAACTGAATGGTTTCCTGGTATATCATTAAGCATAGGAGAACTGTCTTGAAAAGTTGTAATGTTTCCAATCTACACTATTGAAGACACCTCGGCTTTTATTTTTGCACTGCAATTTTCCAACTTTTGAAAATGATCTTCCACAAAAGCTATAAGATGGGATGTAACAGCTTGATAAAAAAGGATGAGGTGAAAAGGATAATTATATTATTTATGGAAGAAGTTGGTTGTGATGGAGTATATTTATCAAACTACAAAAGTAGAAGCTAGATATTTTCTTTCTTGCCATAAAGACTTTCCTGAATCTGAAAGCATTGGAACTTCAAAGTCATTATTCCCATTCCCCACCCCTACCATGTTTGGTAGAAGAGGAAATCCATTCCCTATCACTTAAGTAATATATGCACTTCACAAACTTTGTTGTGATTGCATGTCAAGATAGATAGATCACATCAAAATCCGTATAGTCTGGATAAAAATAATTATGGAAAATATAGGGTGGTTGGTTGTTATATCGCATTGTCCTACAATATCTGAGTGATGAATATTTTCCTTCTTTAAAGTGGAAAAGGAGGCACGTACATCCTCTTAGCGTGCTGCTGTATAATTTTATGGAATATGGAATAGCTGTAGAAATTCTTATGTTTTCCAACTTATGGGTCTTTTGTTCATACAATACAATTGGACAAAAAGGAATGCAAAAGATACCAAGTAATTGTTTGTTGTATCCTGTTGTCCTACAGCATATGAGTGATGAACAGTCTCCTTTTTCAGAGTGGAAAAGGAGGCTACAATCATTCGCACATCCTTTTAGCTTGAAGTTGTGGTTCATTTTTGTTTTTCTTCGCTAATTTATGTACTTGCTCCAAGTTTTATGAGGTTCTTGGTTGGAATTCTAGCTCTCAAGCACGATATTAGACATTACATGCATGTTTGAAGGTTGGTGATGATTAAATGAGTTTGTTGAGATGACCATTGTAACTTTTGAAATATTATATGATGAATTGTAGTTTTTGAACTGGTTTTTATGATTTACTAGTTAAGGTTGACTCTCACTCATTTCTTTTTTCCAAAAATTGAAAATAGAACACCTCATCCACGGAGCATAATCGCCAACAATAAAACCTCCCAATGTTCAGACTTGCAAAAATGCAGCAACCAACACTACCAACACACATGGTGGTGGTACCAGGAGCTTCAGCTGTAGAGTCCAACAAGGTGAGTGGAGATGCGCGGCCAAAGCAAGTGGCAATGGCACTGGAGCTGCTGGGGCAAGCGAGTCAACTCATAGTAGATATTAGAATTGGTGCAGATCGGCTCGTGGAAGCCCTATTTGTGGCAGCTCAGTGACAATTCTCTTCTAAACCTTTGCATTTTATCCTCAAAGAAGCTTCCTTGATCTGTTGGAAGGTAGCTACAAGATTCCAATGTTCTCAATGATTCCCTTCATTCATGGGGCCTCCACATGCCCTTGGTTTGTCCTAACGGTGCTGTTGTTGCATATGCATGGAAGAGACAACTTGCTGGTCATGTTACGTAGTGGAGCCTGATATAATATTTAGCAGCTGTTGCGGTTCAACCTCCGTGGTGAGATCGTCGGGGTGTGTGGAGGGCGGGAGTCCCCATCCGAAGGCCGAGGTTCGGGATGGAGCCCTGACCCAAATTTTAGGTGCTACTATTTATTCTCTGTGTATATTTGTATTCTGTGTAATTGTATATATCCAAATATCATTATTATATATAGCCCTATCACCGTAGAGGTTGCCCAATTATTATTGGGGTTACCACGGAAAAAAGTCTCTCTCTCTTAAAAAAATTTCTCTGACTTCTCTCTAAAAACTGATCTTGTTGTTCCTTCTTCTGCTGCTTCTTCTTCTTCATCTTTTGCAGATTTTCAGATTTATATTGCCCAACAATTGGTGGCCACCATGGAGAAAGAATCTGTGCAGATCTGTTTTTGGTTATGGAAAGCTCAAAGATCGTCAGGCGCTAGGTTTGATTCGGTTGACTTTGTCTAGAAACGTGGCTTTCAACATCATCAAGGAAAAGAAACCGATGGGTCTGTTGAAGGCACTGACGAATATGTATGAGAAACCCTCTGCGATAAACAAGGTATACTTGATGTGTAGATTGTTTAATTTACAGACGTCAGAGGGTGGACCTGTTGCAGATCACATAAATGATTTTAATATGATTGTTAGTCAACTGAGTTCTGTGGAGCTTACCTTCGATGATGAAGTTAAAGCATTGATTTTAATGTCATCTTTACCTGAATCTTAGGATAGTGTTGTTGTTACGATTAGCAGTTCTCGTGGATCTGAGAAACTTAAATTTCATGAAATCCAAGATGTAATTCTCAGCGAAAGTATTCGCAAGCAAGAAATTGGGAATTCATCGGGTAGTGCTCTCAGTGTTGATCAAAGGGGGAGAAGCAAATCGAAGGGACAAAATACACATGGCATATCAAAGTCTAAGGCATGTAGAAAATATCCACAAAAATCAAATGTGAAGTGTTGGAATTGTGGAGAGAAGGGTCATGTCAAAAATAAATGCAAGAAACCCAAGAAAAAGCAGAATCATAAATCTGGAGATGATAACGATTCTGTAAATTCAACAGAAGACAATGGGGATGCATTAATCCTTAGTGTGGACAGTCTACTTGAGTCCTGGATATTGGATTCGAGTGCTTCCTTTCATTCGTCTCCAAGCAAGGAATTGTTTAGAAATTTCAAGTCTGAATATTTCGGGATAGTTTATCTCACAGACAACAATCCTTTGGAGGTTTAGGGAAGAGGGGATATTTGCATACATACTCCAGCAGGTAATCAGTGGACGTTGAAATATGTCAGATATGTTCCTGAACTAAAGAAAAACTTGATCTCTGTTGGTCAGTTGGATAGTACAGGTTATGACGTGTCTATGGGAAAGGGCTCATGGAAGGTTGTGAAAGGTGCTATGGTTGTAGTGCGTGGAATAAAATCTGGTACTTTATACACCACTGCATGGTGTATAAATGTTGTTGTTGAGGGTACTTCCGGTTCAATTCTGTGGCATAATAGACTTGGACACATGAGCACCAGAGGAATGAGATGTTGGTTACAAAGAGAGTTTTGCATGGTTTGAAAGCTGTTGATATGGGACTTTGTGAGAGTTGTATTATGGGTAAACAGAAATGAGTTAGCTTCAGAAAGGTTGTGAGAGAATTGAGAAAAGCGTCATTGGAAATGGTCCATACAGATGTTTGGGGACTATCTCCAGTCTCGTCAATTGGTGGATCCAGATTCTATGTTACCTTCATTGATGACTTCAACAGGAAGGTATGGGTTTACTTTTTCAAGCACAAATCAGATGTGTTTGCCACCTTCAAGAGGTGGAAGGCTGAAGTCGAAAATCAAAGAGGGTTGAAAATTAAATGTCTGAGATCTGATAACGATGGTGAGTATGACAAGTCCGAATTTAAGGAACTCTGTGCAGCTGAGGGAATCAGAATGATGAGAATAGTTCCCGAGAAGGCGAGGCAGAATAGATTTGCTGAGAGGATGAACAGAACATTGAATGAGCGTGCACGGAGCATGAGGATACATTCTGGAATGCCAAAGATGTTTTGGCAGAAGCTGTGAACACTACTAGATATTTGATTAACAGAGCACCATCTGTTCCTTTGGGGTTCAAGATTCCAGAAGAAGTATGGACGGCAAAAGAACTCAAGTATTCTCACTTGAGGACTTTTGGTTGCAAGGATTAGGTTCATGCTGATCCGGAGAAGAGAGACAATCTTGATGCTAAGGTTGTGACGTGCTACTTCATAGGCTACGGTCCTGATATGTTTGGTTATAGGTTTTGGGATGATAAAAATAGAAAAATCCTAAGGCATTGCGATGTGACATTTGATGAGAACGTCTTGTACAAGGACAAAGATATGTCGGGTTGAGAGAATGCAAAGCAAGTGGGAGTTGAGGTTGAGTTGCAGAGGAGTTCACCTAACAATGCTACCACTGAAACTCAAGAAACTCCTGGGACTATTGCTGAAGAACCTGAGGTGGAACCAGTAACACCAGAGCAGACGTTGAGGAGATCATCAAGAACCATCAGGGTACCAGATAGGTATTCACCTACATTACATTATCTATTGCTGATTTATGAAGGAGAACCAAAATCCTTTGATGAGGCATTTCAGGTGGAGGATTCAATCAAGTGGGAGCAAGCCATGGATGATAAGATAAGTTCACGTGAAAAGAATAACACTTGGGTGTTGACTGACTTGCCTGCAGGGAAAAGAGCTTTGCTAAACAAATGGGTTTTTAGGATTAAAGCTGAATCCGATGGGAAAAGGAGGTTCAAGGCCCGATTGGTGGTTAAAGGATATTCACAATGGAAAGGTATTGATTATGCTAAAATATTTTCAACTGTTGTGAAATTAACTACTATCAGAATTCTTTTAAGTATTGTTGCATCTGAGAATTTGCATCTTGAGCAAATGGATGTAAAAATGGTGTTTTTACATGGAGATTTGGATAAAGAAATCTATATGCAACAACTTGAAGGATTTGTAGTTCCAGGCAAGGAACACATGGTGTGCGAGCTCAGCAGGAGCTTGTACGGGCTAAAGCAAGAACCTCGATAGTGGTATATGAAGTTCCACTCCTTCATGAGAAAACATGGTTTTTGCAGGATTGAAAAGGATCAGTGTTGTTATTTTAAGAAATACACTGATTCTTTTGTATTTTTGCTTTTGTATGTGGATGACATGTTGATTATAGGACCAAATATGAAGGAGATAAAGTCTTTGAAGGTAACCTTATCATTAGAGTTTGAGATGAAAGACTTAGGTGCAGCGAAGTAGATTCTTGGGATGAAGATTTCTCGGGATAGATCAGCCGGTACCTTAAATCTGTCCCAACAATAGTACATTCAGAAGGTGTTGTCCATATTTCGAATGAATGATACTAAACCAAAGACTACTCCTTTGGCAAACCATTTAAAATTGTCAAAGGAGCAGTCACCAAAGACAACAGAGGAGCATGATCACATGGCACAAGTTTCATATGCTTCTGCAGTTCGGAGGTTGATGTATGCTATGGTCTACACTAGACCTGATATAGCACATACAGTGGGAGTTGTTAGCAGGTTCATGGCAAATCCAAGAGAAGAGCATTGGAAAGCTGTGAAGTGGCTTTTAAGATACTTGACAGGTACATCTAATACTTCACTTTGTTATGGTAATGGCAAGGTAGTTCTACAGGTTTTTGTGGATGCTGATCTGAGTGGAGATGTGGATTCGAGCAAGAACACATCCAGGTACATCTACACTATAGATGGAACAATAGTTAACCGGATGTCTAAGCTTCAGAAGTGTGTTACCCTCTCGTCGACTGAAGCTGAGTACGTAGCAATAGTTGAAGCTGGGAAAGAAATGATATGGCTGGTGGATTATCTGGAAGGAGTACGCAGGAAGCAACGCGACAATATTCTTTATACAGATAGTCAAAGTGTCATGCAGTTGGTGAAGAATCCAGTATATCATTCAAAGACAAAACACATCCGAAGACGGTACCATTTTAGTCGGAGGTCAGTGGAAGATGGTGACATGTGCTTGGAAAGATAGAGGGAGCAAAGAATCCAACAGACATGTTGACCAAGTGTGTTGGTGTTGAAAAACTTAGGTTGTGCAAATCCTCGGTTGGTCTTCTGTAGGTTGTACAAAAGAAAGTGTTGTAATGGGGGTGAAAATATTGTTGATAGAGGAACCATTTTTTTTTCTAATACATGTATTATGTTTTGGAGGCCGAGTGAATTAGTCTCCAAGTTGGAGAATTTTTAGGTAGTGGAGCCTGATATAATATTTAGCAGTTTTCGCAGTTCAACCTCCGTGGTGAGATTGCCAGGGGGCGGGGGGCGGGAGCCCTCCAGCCGAAGGCTGGGGTTCGTGGCAGAGCCCTGACCCAAATTTTAGGTGCTACTGTTTATTCTCCGTGTATAGTTATATTCTGTGTAATTATAAATAACCGGATATCATTAATATATATAGCCCTATCGCCGTAGAGGTTACCCAATTATTATTGGAGTTTACCACGAGAAAATGTCTCTCTCTCTTAAAAAAATTTCTCTGACTTCTCTCCAAAATCTGATCTTGTTGTTCCTTCTTCTGTTGCTTCTTCTTCTTCATCATCTTTTGCAGATTTTTAGATTTATATTGCCCAAAAATTGGCGCCCACCATGGGGTAAGAATCTGTGCAGATCTATTTTTGGTGATGGAAAGCTCAAAGATCGTCAGGCGCTAGGTTTGATTCGGTTGACTTTGTCCAAAAACGTGGCTTTCAACATCGTCAAGGAAAAGACAACGACGGGTCTATTGAAGGCACTGGCGAATATGTATGAGAAACCCTTTGTGATAGACAAGGTATACTTGATGCATAGATTGTTTAATTTACAGATGTCAGAGGGTGGACCTGTTGCAGATCACATAAATGATTTTAATATGATTGTTAGTCTACTGAGTTCTGTGGACATTAACTTCGGTGATGAAGTTAAAGTGTTGATTTTGATATCATTTTTACCTGAATCTTGGATAGTGTTGTTGTTGCGATTAGCAGTTCTCGTGGATCTGAGAAACTTAAATTTGATGAAATCCGAGATGTAATTC
>JAOTQR010079797.1:0-41634 GCA_025774065.1 Solanum ossicruentum
ATGTTATTGAGCTACCCATTCTTGATTTTGAGATATATGAATTTGTATGAGCATCTTGCATATTTTATTTCCATGAATATGATTATTGTGCATTTACTATGTGATTGCTGGATGTCCTAAGAAAAGAAATGAAAAGCTAAGGGAAAATGATTCGTTGGGTTGGGTCACACGTCATGACAGTTACTATAATTCGCTGGGTCGGGTCACACGCCGTGATAGTTACTATGATTCGCTGGGACGGGTCATGCTCCGTGACAGATACATGGACTAGGAGTCCCCCATGGGTCCCGGACTGTGTTATAGCGAGGGTGTATCATTAGGACAGACATGCATCATTCTACGTGACATTGCATTGCATTGCAGTACATCGTACGACATTCATCTTCATCTCATAATGTTCTGGCCTGTTATGATTATATGGAGTGCTATTGGGATTGGTTATTCATTATATCATTGACTGGTTCGTGTCTTTACATGATTCAGTTTTGGTATTGATTTGTTAACACTTGATGAATTAGCGAGAACTTGATAAATTATAGAATTTTTCCATATGACTTAAAAGTGGGGTAAATAAGGACTATACTATTATAGGCTCGATCATAGAAGTTTCAGATGGTGTAATTGTGAAGATTATGGATTAGGTAGCAGCTATAGGGGTTTGATTTGAGTGTTGGGAGTATCGGTGTTCTATACTACTTAATTATGTGTTTATTAGTTCACTTGCTGGGTACCGCGTGTTTGGTACTTACCCCTCTTGCTACGAGCCCGGATCGTCGTGATACCATTTACTCTTCCTTGTCCGTGGCTTTCTACAGAGATTGTGAGAGGTAGCTATTTGCCATCCCAACTCACTTCTTATTTCTGTTTATGATTTAGTTCTATTCCAGAGACAATATCATTTGATACTTGTGTTTTCTTTCGAATCTGTTATAATACATTAGAAACTTGTGCATGTGACAACCAGGTTTTGGGGGATTTCATAAAATTGAACTTTTATTTTGATTATAATTTCACATTTTAATATTATAGCTGGGTTGTAGGCTGACTTGTCTTGGTGGGAAAAGATGAGTGCCATCACACCCATTTTCGGGTCGTGATAGTGAGAGAGGTCCATCATTTGGCTAGGTTGGGAGCTAGTTTGGAAGAAGTAGGTAATGGAGGTGTTATTGTTGTTGATGGTTCTAAATCTTCATTGATCAAGGAGGTGAAAACTAAGCAAGATCTTGATCCCTTGTTAGAATTAAAGGCCTTGGTGGGTGATGGGAAAGTTGAGATTTTCTCCCAAGGGGGAGATGGTGCACTTAGATACTAAGGGAGATTGTCTGTGCCTTGTGTTGATGACTTAAGAGAGAGGATTCTTGATGAGGCTCATGGTTCTTCCTTTTCTATTCACTCCAGTTCTACTAAAATGTATAGAGATTTGAGAGAGGTGTATTGGTGGGGAGACATGAAGAAAGACATTGCCAAATTTGTCTCTGGTTACCATAGTTGTTAATAAGTCAAAGTTGAACTTCAAAGGACGGGTGGCCTAATAGACTTTGTAGTTGGGTTGCCCAAGACTAGGTAGGGTTTTGATTCTATTTGGGTTATGGTTGAAAGGATGACGAAATCGTCTCACTTTCTACTGGTCAAGACCACGTATGAGGATAAAGAATATGCTAGAGTGTACATCCATGACTATGTGAGATTGCATGGGGTTCCTTTATCCATTATATCGGATCTTGGAGCTCAATTTACTTCACATTTTTGGAGGTCTTTCCAAAAGAGTCTTGGTACAAAGGTTAAGTTTAGCATGGCTTCCACCCTCAAACGGATGGCCAAGCCGAAAGGACTATCTGAACCCTTGAGGATATGCTTAGAGCTTGTGTATTGTATCTTAAAGGTTCTTAGGATGATCATCTCCCATTGATTGAGTTTGCCTACAATAATAGCTATCATTCTAGCATCGGTATGGCTCCTTTTGAGGCTCTTTATGGTAGACGTTGTAGATCCACAGTTGGGTGATTTGAAATTGGTGAGGTGGTTTTTTTGGGATCAGATCTAGTTATGGAGGCTTTTGAGAAGGTTAGGATGATTAGGGAGAGGTTGAAGATGGCCCAAAGTTGCCAAAAGTCTTATGTGGATGTGAGGTGAAGGGACCTCAAATTTAGAGTGGGTGATTGACTATATTTCAAAGTGTAACCCATGAAGGGTATAGTTCGATTTGGTAAGAAAGGAAAGTTGAGCCCAAGGTATGTGGGGCCTTATAGCATAATGAGGAGAATTGGCAAGGTAGCTTATGAGTTGGAATTGCCTAGTGAAATGGATTTGGTTCATCCAATGTTTCATGTGTCTATGTTGAGGAAATGTGTGGGTGATCTGAATGCTATTATGCCCCTTGATGTTGTAGGTGTTGTTGAGGACAATTTGACTTATGAAGAGGATCCGGTTCAGATTATGGATAGACAAGTGAAGAGATTGAGAAACAAGGATGTGGCTTCCGTTAAGGCTCTTTGGAGCAATCAACAAGTTGAAAGTCCTACTAGGGAGGCCGAAGCGGACATGTGAAAATGATATCATAATCTTTTTCACTCCACTAAATCCTAAGGTATTGATCTAAGTGCTTTATATGATCTCAAGTATTAAGTTTAGCCGTCATGTCATTGCATACACTCATGTTTGAATTGATAAGTTCATGATGATTTTACACTTATGATGAGATTTTTGAAAGGATGTTTTAAGTGCATTTTGCATCCTTGTGTGGGATGAAATTGTCATGTTTGTGTCTCTCATATACAATTCCTTGACATTCAGGGATGAATGTTCCCAAGGGGTAGATATTGAAATGACCCCAAAAAGAGCCCGAAAATGTGCCTCGGAAGTGCCTGGAATCATAATTTTCATATATCTAAATATCCGTGCACGATATCAAAAATTCGACTTCAGTTCGTGTTCAGAGGGTCAAATTGAGTGGGAGATAGGTCTCACCCTAATTTAAGAGCAACCGTATCAAAATTTGGAACTTGCTTCAGTGTATTTTTTTGTTTAGTTTTGACTTCGGTCCATGACTTTTGAGTCTTGGTCCTAAGTGTTCCCAAAAGTGAAAATACCTATACTTAGACCTATTTCACCCTCATATCATTCAAAACATTCTCCAACACTCATTCAAACACTTGGCCAATATTTCATCTCCTAAATTCAAGTCTCAAACTCATCTAGATCTCAAGATTCCCATTCAAGCTTCAAGTCTCCATCTCCAATCTTCATCAAGTTCATCTCCAAACCTAAGATATATGTGTTTCTTTTATGGGTTCCTTTCACCCATGATGCCCAAGCTTTCTTTTCTTAAAAATTTCATGATTTAAATTTGATTTACTCATGGGTCTTATCTATTATGAAAATCACTACATACTATTTTGGGGTTTATGAAATTGTGACTGTTTTACTCTGTTTTAGGCTATGAATCTAAGACCTATTGTGAGATTTGATGAAGGGTTCTGATGTATATTTCTTGAGGGCATTACCAAGTATCTATTTATGGCTTTATATTCGATTTTATAGCATGATAACACTCTTGAATTGCATGGTTTTACACTACCGCTACACATCCTTCAAGTGTTTGATAAAATATCCGGTTATGGTTTCTTGAGGAATTGAAGGTCCAATGCATGTCTTATGAGTTGATTGTCTTTATGAGTATGTATGAAGGTTTATATATGATGATGAGAGGAATATATGTATATTATATTATCTCAATAGTGTCGGGGATGACCAAGCCTCATCCGGGAGGTTGTAGGCCCGGGTAACCTTGTTGAGGGGCTTGTACCTCGATCGCCTTGCTTAGGAGGTGGCAGGCCTGTGCAACCATGTTGGGGGTTTGTACCTATCAACCTTGTTAGTGAGGTTTGTACTCCATCAACCTTGTAGGGGGGTTTGCACCTCACCAACCTCATGAAGGAGTTTGTACCGCGTGTGCCTCTCCAAGGAGGTGGTAGGCCTTGGAATTGCGCTAAGAATGGTCACTCCTTACACATGTATTATGTTCTATATAAGCATGATTTTACATCGTGTATCATTCATACATGCCATATTGCTATATTTCTATTCATTATCTACGATATTCATTTTGATTATGGTACTCATCACTTGTTGCATTGCATCCAATATACTTAGTACATACAAACATACTAACGCATATTCTATGCCTACATGATGTCACCATGTAGGAACCGGTGCACCATTTGATCATCCTCCTCCACGTGGCTAGTACGATTGTCTCTCAAGCTTGTTGGTGAGTCCTCCATTTAGGAGATGTTGCTTATGATCTCTTGCTATATACTAAGACTATCTTTCCTTTATTTATGTATTAATTATGAGGGTGAGCCTAGTTGTTTGTCATGACCCTTGCTCTTGTCTATTTAGTAGAGGTGTTGTTGGACATGTTATGTATCTATACTATGAGCCTTGACTCTCTTGTCTTGATGTCTATGATATGAAAGTGTTCCCTTAGCCCCAGTTGTCCCAGTTTATTATCGTTGATGCTTGTTTTATTGCTTCTGAGACCAAGGATGTGTAACGGTATGATAAGAGGCTTGCTTGGGGTCCTTTAGGGTTCCCCATGCATCGTGTCACTTCTAAGTCCTAGGCTTGGGTCGTGACATATAGTATAAGTACAACATAATATTCCAACAACACCTCTAAACTTAGAATGGAACGGGGCCAAGACACTTTCCGGGCTCACCCTCATAATGTCAAATGTTCAACATAAAGAAGTCTTAGAGATAGAAAGAGAAAGTAGATAGTGTCCCCGAACTTGAGGACTCACCGAGCTTGTCTTCAAATAATCTCACTAGTCACATGGAGGATGATCAAGAGGAGCTCCGATCCCTACATGGTGATATCATGTAGGCATAAAGTATGCGATAATATGTTTGAATGTACTAAGTATATAGGATGCAATTCAAAAAGGCATAAGCCAATATAGTCAAAATGCATAGAAATAGGCAACAAATAAGTATAACCTTAATATGGTATGCATGATCAATGATTGAAGTAAAAAAATGTTTATAAATCATTCAACTTGCATAGAACATGATACATATATGGGAAGAGATCTCTACCAACAAAAAATAAGATTAAGCAAGCTATAACTTGGAATCTCAATGATTACCCCTCATCAGTAAAGAGGTGGTCTACTTGCCAAGATAAACCATACTTCAGCTTATGGGAGCCTGTTTCATTTCGGAGGAGTAACCTCCCTTATGGGAACCTATCATATTTCGGGGTGGATTTCAAGATAAAGTGAACTAAATGGATCCACTAGTATAGCAAGGGTAGAACATAGTCCTATCTTGGCACATAGTTTGAGAAAAGAAGTATGGACCCTTGAAAATAGTCTACGTCGACATCCAATCCATCAGTGCTAAGTCTAATCCTACAGAATACTTGAAATAATCATAACCTTAATAACTTGTAATAAACATGGAACCATGACATCAGTATCTCTTAAACATACTTGGTCTCTAATGGTGAGCCTAACTTGAAACATGAGAATAGATCACAATCATACATGAACTCTTGCTTTAACATGAATGGCTCACAAGAGGTAATCTTGAAAATAGGGGTTAACCTCATACTTGCATAATCATAGATAATTTCATGAATTCATAACATACTTGATAGCCCATATTCATCATGATGTCACTTGACTTGTAAAACATGAAAATAACTTGAGAATTCTTGACTTGAAATTTCACCAAACAGTTGGTGGACAGATATGAGTACATGATCAAATCATGCAAAAGAAAGAGTATAGATCATGAAATAGTGAAATCAATGTATCCTAAAGTCATGTAAATTAGCCCACCAACATCATGGTAAAACCCTATCATGGGTAACTTGTAAATCATATCAAAACTTTATAATAGTTCATAGATTTCATAGCTTGAATCACGTATAGTCTCAATAGACAAAGATTTATTCATAATATAAGCTCAGAATAGATATTCATGCATAACCATCAATATTTGACAAAATCCCAATATATTTCATGCTCATATTTCCTAATAAGTAATAAAACTTTAAATCATGTAATTTTCATAAAATAGGAAGGTTGGGCTCCAGGGGTGAAAGGACCCAATGGATGAAACTCACATACCTATATTTGGGGATTCCTTGATGTAGACTTGAAGGAGACTTGAAGCTTGAATGGAGTTCTTAAGGTCCAGAATTAAGCTTGAGTCACTTGATTTTGGATAAAATATTTGTTTAAGTCTTGTGAGGTTTTTGAGAGGGTCTTGAGTGATATAGAGTTGAAAAATGGCTACGTATAGGTGTTTTCACTCATAAGTGGACATGGGGCTATGGCCCCAAGGCCTTGAACTGGTCTGCATCTGGTCCATGACACGGACCCATCGTGAAGGACAAAATTACACTGATCCGCGCCTAATCCGCATTGCGGTCTGACCGCAGATGCACACTAGATAAGAAAATTTTGTGAAAATTATTTTTTTCTACGGTTCCTCTAAAATTAGTATTGTACCCGTTTCCCACTCAATTTTTCCCCCTGACAAAAATATAAAGTTGAATTTTCGATATCTTGCACAAATTTTGAGATATATGAAAATTATGATTATGAACATTTTTGTAGCACATTTTGGGCATTTCAAAGATCCTGTGGTGGTGGATTAACATCCTCAGGTGGAGGTGGGTACTATCATTATTATTTTGGTTTAGTGCTGTATTCACTGCCTTGGTTGCAACATTATTTGCGTTGTTCTTGCTATTCTTCTTAGCGTCTTTAGGATCTTTGGATCAAACAGAGTCAAGGGTATGCCTCGATATTGAGTGTTATGAATACACTACACCTGCACACTGATATAAAACAAAAACAACAGAAGACATAAAATAAGGAAAATAAAGATTTATTCCCAAATTACTCAAATTAAACTAGTCTAGCTGTATTTCCCAATGATGGTGCCAAAATCTTGATGTCGCCCCAGATATACCTCCATTTCTAAGGTGAAAGCAGTTGCTCTCATGATATATAACCATCTCCCAAAGGGGGTGGGGTTGTAGTTTGCAGAAAGAAAAACTAAACTAGAACCAGTGTTGTGAAACCATTGAGAAGAGTAACGTGGGTATTGTTTCCCCATGATTCCCTAACTTGGTATTACTAGATAATAATAATCCTTTCTAGTGTGTAGCATGCAGAATGGTAAGCTAAGGTAACCAAACCCTTTGATCCAGTCGAAACATAAATTTCACTATGTGATTTGATCCATCCACACAGTGTGATATTACTAACGGTTACCTTTTATTCCCGTAAAACCTCCCCTTAATGCAGTTAGGTTGATTAGACAAGAGGGATCACGTTGAATCCTGTTAATTAATCTCTTTTCCTATTCATTACTACCTTGATCTAGTCAGTGAGAATTAGGCAGGTTCTAATGTTGGCCATTGTTAAAAAGCATTCATAATGGAGATAATTAATACATGCATGCACACTTTCCAAAAGTTACGGGTTATCTGACTTTACCTTGTTAGTTCTTTAAGGTTTCCATAACCCTAGTCGTGAATTTAGTTATACATAATCATTGTAGATGAAGAATCATGTTATGGAATAGCATAATTGAACACTTACAATGATGAAATTAAGACAAAAAAATCCAAAGTTCTCCATAAAAAATCACAATGTAAAGTTTTTAATGTGAAAGTCACAAAATATGAAGTCACGAAAGTGTTTCTCAGTTCTTTCATACATCTCTCTATCAAAAACACCTAAAAAATTTATTTACAATAATTGAAATACAAATACAAAACACAATAGGAAAACTAGATTCAATAGCTTCTACGGACTAGGTTATGGGCCATATAATGATCCATGGCCTATACCTAGGCTTCACACTCTGCATTTTCATAAAACTAGTTTCCAATCCAAGAGAACTTCTTATGAGTCTTCTTTAGATTTATAGCCCCTAGAGGGTTTCGTCTGATAGCTCTTCAGAAACTCTTCAAACTCTGATCCTCCAGGCATGAAACCAATCCATGACTCGTGAAAAATTCTATAGATTGTTTGACAGTTTGTGGACGTAAATCTGCAACTAGGCCCTTCACTGTATCTCACTCACGAAACCTATCTACTACTCGATGAATAAATCAATACTCGTAGAGTGGCTCGTAAGTCCTAAAAAACTGCAAATCTATAGAGCTTTGCCTAAAATCATGTCAAATCCTATAATCCTTCAAGATAAACATAAAAACACATCAAACCCACTAACATCTCTTTGAGAACACACAAAAGTCAAAGTTTTAAGCATCAAAAGTGCTATATTTTGGCAGCACATTAGGAAGCACGTATGGTCTATAAGTCATTTTATGGTCCATAAGAGGTGAGTCGTAAATTGAAGGTAGTTTTGAAGGATGCCATCAACGAAGTCAGTCCATAGGCCGTTATGGACTATAACTATGTTCTTGAAAAGCCTCAATTCTAGTTTTTGCTAATCAATTTAGGATTTGGCTTTCTTTTACTCTAAATAGCGTTTTTAGGTATTTTTAGATATACGGAACTGTAGACTTCATATTATTACATTATTTAAGTGTGTTCTTGGAGATTTTGTGTGGACAACTTTTGATTTTATCTTTGAGTTGTAAAATTGTGATTTACATGAAGATTTAAGATTTTGTGTTGTTTTCCAATTCTTCATTGTAAGTGTTTAACTATGCAAATTCTTAACATGATTTTTTATATACAATGAACATAAGTAGCTAAATCCACAACAATAGTTGTGAAAACCATAAAGAACTAATAAAGTAAAACCAAATAATTTGTAACCCTTAGAGATTGTGCATGCATGTATTATTTATCTCTTCATTTACATTGCTTTTTAACGGTTGCGTATGTTAGAACTCGCCTTATTCTTATTAACTAGACCAAGGGGGTAATAAATGGGAAAAAGAATAAATAACAGGATTCGATGTGAGAACACTCTTCTAAATCAACTTGAATGAACCAAGGGATGGTTATACTGGGATAAGGGTAAGGGATAGTAATGCGACACCCCTAGAAGGGCCAAGTTGCATGGTAAACTTTCCTAGTTGCCAGACCAAGGAATTATGTGAACATAACTTACTAGTTCTGCATACTACACTCTAAAAATGGTTACAATTATTAGGTTATACTGTGTTAGGTGTTCATCTAGAATATACTACCCTAGTTACTTCTCTCACGGAATTCACAACACTTCCATTGACTGTTTGATCTTAGTTTAGGTTTAATTATTTCTTTTACATTAAAACCCTCTTCTTGGGAAGTAAATCTATTAACTCATCTTAATTGATTTAATCTCCCAAGTCTAGACCATATTCCTCTTGGGATCGACCCTAACCATTGTTAAGTTCTATATTTGAACAACGACCACTTATACCTTAATTAGGCGGTATAATTTGGGTGTGATCAAATTTTGGCTCTGTTGCTGAGGAATACGACTTTTAGATTGGTTTAATTAGGATAATTGGAGAGTTATTCCTTATTTCCTTGTTTTACATTTTTGTTTTTTTTGTTTTTCTTTTAGCATACAGGTGTAGTGTATACCCAATACTAGCAGTCAAGGCACTCCCTTCACTCCATTTGACCCAGAGATCCAGAAAATGTTGTGAAGAATGACTCAAGACAATGCAAGCAACACTATAAAGGCTTCATGTAACTTGAATAATCATAACCCACCACCACTACTAGTGGCGGATAATCAACCGCCACAAGGCCAACAAGCAACAGAAAATGGGTGGAATCCTTATAGACTTGATCCTACAACAACGGATGTCACAGGAACAATCATGTTACCTCTCCCACTGGAAGATATGAAAATTTTCATATCAAGTGGGTTACTTCATATGTTGCAATATAGAGGGTTGTTCTCGAGCCTACCTACAAAGGATCTGCATAACCATCTACTCAACATTACCTTCTTCTGTAAGAGTATGATGGGGAATCAAAATCTATCCATTGTTGTTATTAGGCTCTGTGTCTTGTCATTATTTCTTACTGGTGAAATGACAGTAAGGTTATCCGAGCTACCTTTTAAAGGCTATGCGATAAGGCAGGGATATTGTTGAACCTACCAAAAGGGAAACACCATAAGGTAAGGATACCATGTGAAACCCTCCTCACTACATGGGCAAAAATGCAGAGAACCTTTTTGGAGAGGTATTTTTCCATGTCAAAGAAGCTGAAGCTAAATCATAGGATCAATAACTTGGAATAATTTCCAAGTGATTCCATAAGCACTACATGGGAGAAGATTACTAAGTTCTTGAGAAGTCTTCCAGGCCACAAGATCGTCGACAAGTCATTAGTAGAGATTTTCTATCAAGCATTAGATGATAACTGCAAAGCACTGGCCAACACCATAACTAGTGGATCATTCTTGGAGTACACTTTCATAGATGTGGCTAAACTGGAAGGGTAGCAAAGACTAATCATGTATGGGGCACAAAGGATAAATCGATGACTAAGAGCTCGTTTGCAGTGAGTACAAATCATGAGTAGGCCCAAATAAATGCGGAAGTATTATAAGAGTTAGCTTGGATTAGTACTAATATTGGTTTACTAATGAAGCAAAACCATCAGTGGGTGAATATAATAAATCATCAACCACCAAGAACATTCATTTATGAGGAGGACACATGATTTGTGACAAATTAGATGGGGGATTTCTAGAACAATGCCAAGGGTCCAATAAGACTATTTGCACCAAGGTTAATGGAACCCAGGAAAAAATTTTAATAGGGACAATACATACAGGGACAATAATCGAGGTAGATATTATGACAAAAATAGGGGACAAGATAAAGATGGTGATTAGGCTCGCAGAGATGGGTATAGAAATGGTCCATATGTGCCACCACACAATTCTGATTTTGAGGTTGGTAGTTCGTGCATTGAGGAGATATTTGACATGTTGTTGAAGAAAGAAGATGCACAAGATGAGACCTTAAAAGGAATAAAAACTCACATATCAGGTATTAATCAAAAGATTGAGTCTTATTCTGTGTCTATTAAATATTTGGAGCAGCAATTTGTTCATATGTCAGCTTAGTTGAATCAACGGTAGAAGGGTATATTGCTAAGCAACATAGTGTAGAATCTGAAGAATGATGGACAGCACATGACAGTGACTACACGAGGTGGTAAGTAAATAATCGACCCACCAATATTTGTGAGAAGATGACAGAGAGCAAATATGCTAAAACTGGGGATGATAAGGTCAAGAATGGGCTAATCAATAGAGTGGTGACACCAAGGAAGTTGAAGCCAATACCTCAGCCTGCACCATCTTTTCCTTATAGACTCAAGAAGAAGGATGAGGAGGAAAAGTTTTAGAATTTCATTTCCATGTTGAAGCAACTATAGTAATCTCCCTCTCATTGATACATTAAACCAAATGCCTGGGTATACCATGTTCATGAAGGACCTAGAGACTAAGAAGAGGACGGTGAGCCATGAGTATGCTCATGATCTTTACCATTGTGGAACCATTACAACAAGGTCCTTAGTGCAAAAAAAGGAGGATCTCGGAGCATTCACCTTACCTTGCACCATCAGAGTCTTCAACTTTGCTAAGGCGTTATGTTATATGGGAGCTAAGATCAACTTGGTGCCTCATGCAACATTCAAGATGTTACACTTAGGAGCCTCCATGTTAACTACAATGCGGTTGTTGATAGTGGACGTGACTTTGAAGAAGTATGTGGGGATACTCTATGACATGCTAGTCTAAGGTGAGAATTTCATATTCCCTGAAGACTTTGTGATACTTGATTGTGAAGTTGACTTCGACATCTCAATCATCTTGGGAAGACCTTTCTTATCTACTGAGTGAAGACTTATGGACATGGACTTGGGTCAACTCAAGTTTAGATTAAATGACGAAGTAGTTATCTTCAATGTTTTCCAGTCCATGAAGAGACTCAATGATCTGAAAGTTGTCTTTGTTATTGAAAGCATCAATGAAGTATAACCTGACCTACTAATTAAGGAAAGACTAGGTGTTGAAACTCCTAAGGCTGTATTGATGAATTTTAAGAGTGACGACATCATAGACTATGATGAGATGTTAAAGGCACTAGACGCACTTGGTTTCTATAAGCATCAACTCAATCTTGAGTTGGACTTCAAATATTATGAGCCTCCACCTACTCGACCAGCCATTGATGAACCACCAGTGTTGGAGTTGAAGGCTCTTCCAGCCCACATGAGATATGTGTTTTTGGGAACTATCAATAGTTTGCCTATGATTGTTGTTGCAGATCTTAATGATAAATAGGTGGAGGTGTTGGTTTCGATTCTCAGAAGATTCAAAAGGGCTATTAGATGGACGATTATAGACATCATTGCCATCAAACCTGGCATATATACTCACAAAATTCAATTGGTCAAGGATGATAAGCCAAGCATTGAGCACCAAAGATGTCTAAACCTACCAATATAAGAGGTTGTCCACAAAGAGATCATTAAGTGGTTGGATGTAGGTGTGATATATCCGATTGCTTAAAATGAATGCGTGAGTTTGGTAGAGTATGTTCCAAAAAAGAGAGGTATCACTATGGTTTTAGATGCCAGCAGTCAGTGAATTTCCATGAGACCAGTCATAGATTGGAGGATTTGTATGGACCATTTCAAACTTAATTTGTTGACAGAGAAGGATCACTTCCCTATGACATTCATGGAGCAGATGCTAGATCACTTGGCGGGTAAAGGATGATACTATTTTCTTGATGGTTATTTGGGCTACAATCTTGTTTTTATTGCTTAGGAGCAGGAGAAGATGACCTTTATATGTCCTTATGGCACCTCCACATTAATTCGCCAACTATATTCCCGAAATGCTTGATGTCTATCTTCTTAGATATGGTGGAGGACACAATCGAGGTGTTTATGGATGATTTCAGCATTGTTGGATATTCTTTTGAAGAGTGCTTGAGGAATTTGTATGATGTCCTTCAAAGATATGAAGAATGTCATCTTGTTGTGAATTGGGAAAAGTATCACTTTGCAAAAATGAAGGTATCATGTTGAGACACGGATCTCCACCAAAGTTATAGAGTGTGATTGAAATAAGGTTAAGATCATTGAGAAGCTCCCTCCACCTATCTGTATCAAAGGTGTGAGGAGTTTCTTGGGCATTCAGGATTCTACAAATGGTTCATAAAGGACTTCTCAAAGATTGCACATCCCTTCTGCAAACTACTTAGGAGAAACACTAATTTTGTGTTTGATGATGTATGTCTTAAAGCAATTGAAGGGTTGAAGCAGAGGTTGATATCAGTGCCTGTCATATTTGCTTTAGATTGGACTCAACCCTTTGAGAGTATGCGTGATGCAAGTGGGGTCACACTTGGTGTGGTTTTGGGACATAGCAGAGAGAACATGTATCATCTCATTTATTATGAAAACAAAGCCCTCGATATAGCACAGAAGAATTACACTATCACAGACTAGGAGTTTCTTGCTGTGGTCATTGCGTTCGAGAAGTTCAGATCTATATTTTTGGAACCAAAGTCATTGTACATACTAATCATTTAGCATTATGGTACTTGATGGCGAAAAATGATGCAAAAACAATGTTTATTTAATGGGTACTTCTTCTCCAAGAGTTTGATTTTGAGGTGGTCGATAAAATAGGTATAGAGAATCAGGTTGTAGATGATATATTCCAAACTTGAGGACGAGGTCATGGCAACGTTCAACAATAGGGTGGAAATTGATGATTCATTCCCTGATGAGAGAGTATTGGCAACATCTCATGATTTGATACTATGGTTCGCGAATTATGTGAACGACTTAGAGATATTGTGCCAGTAGACTTGACTTCTCACCAACGCTGTAAGTTTATGTCTGATGTGAAGTTTTTTCAAGATAAACCGTATTTGTTTCATCTTTGTGCAGATGGGATTATTCATTGTTGTGTTCCTTCGGTGGAGATGATGAGCATTTTAGAGGCTTGTTATTTATCATTAGTAGGTGGGCATCATAGTGAAATCTAAATAACACAGAAGATCTTGCAGTATGGCTACTATTGGCCTACCATCCACCAAGATGGCCATGATTATGCTTAAGCTTGTGACAATTGTCAAAGAGAAGGTGATGTTTCCCAAAAGATTGAGCTTGCACTTATCCCCATCATGGTTATTGAGTTGTTTGATGTTTGGTATATATACTTTATAAGACTGTTTATCAGTTTTAATAGGAACAAGTATATTTTGGTTACTATGGACTATGTCTCAAAATGGGTAGAAGTAGTGGCACTTCCGAACAATGAATGTAAAAGTGTCACGACATTCCTCAAAAGAAACATCTTTTCTCAGTTTGGCACTCCTCGGGCAATCATCAGCGATGGAGGATCCTGCTTTTGTTATAGGTTATTTAAGGATCTTCTTGAAAAGTATAGCATAAAACATAAAGTGGAAATGCCTTACCATCTATAGATGAGTGGACAACTTGAGGTATCTAATAGATTAACCAAATTCTATCTAAGATTGTGAATGCAAACTGGGTAGATTGGTCACGAAGGCTAGATGATGCAGTATGGGCAAACCAAATTTTATTTAAGACTCCCATAGGTATGCCTCCTTACGACTTGTTTTTGGTAAAGATTGTCACTTACCTGTAAAACTTGAGCATAAAGTCTATGTTGAAACAACCCCAAAAAGTGCCCGAAAATGTGCCTCGGAAGTGCCCAGAATTGTAATTTTCATATATCTCAAAATCCATGTGTGATACTAGAAATGCGACTTCATATTCTTGTTCAAGGGGTCAAATTGGGTGGGACATGGGTCTAGCCCCGATTTTGGAGAAAACAAATTGCACTTTCATTTTTCCAAAAAATTAAATTCCAAAGAGGTTTTTACGCCCGTGGTTGAGTTCGTATGTGAAAATCCAATAGTTAAAATTACAGTACCCTATTTCTATGATTCCTATGAAGGCCTTCTACAACTCGTAGTTTATTTTACATCTCGTATGTCAGTCTTCATAGTTTCTTATGTGACAAATTTAGTTTCATTTTGGTTTTTCTTTTTTGCTTTTCTAGGACTCATGCATGACTATATTGTTGTGTTTTCAAGTATCATAGGTCCACATATGAAGTGTGATGAGATAGAGGCCCTGCGGACTAAACTGCATAACAAGCCTTTAACAAGCCTACATACTCTGAGGCCAATGGCTTTGTGGAGGAGCTCAACACCTATCCAAATGAGGGCGTTGAGCTACGATGTACTAGGGCGATATCCAGACAGTTGATGCCAGCCTAGTCATAAGCTATTACACAACAACCTCCCTAGTTTGAGGAAAGGGGTTCATAACAGAGTAGTTCCATATAGATGACAGTCCATAGAGGGGTCTCGATCAAGCTCCCTAGATAGAGATGGCTTTGGGTCAAATAAGGAGTCAAGTTTAGGGTCTGGAAAGTCAAGCATGTCTGCCCCAGCATCGGTTCCTACAGTAGGGTAGTCGACATACTAGTGCATCAAAGGCATGCTTGAGATATACAGAGAGGAAGTCCAGTAGGACAATAGGGACTAACAGATATAGACCATATTTGAGGAGCCGAGGACAGTCACATCCGAGTCTGACAGTGCACCAATGCTTCGTGACACCATGGCCCATTACATTTTAGGCTGCTTAGTAACACCAGTGGGGAAGTATTCTCGGGCATTAGTTCATGTGTTCTATGCCTTATATGCTGCTACTAATATTGAGGCTACGCCAAAAAAGACGAAGCCTCTCTTATAACCAGATTGACCTAGACGATGGTACATGGACTTCTAATAGATTTATCAGAGGCCACCATCCGTAGGTTCTTATTTGGTTATGACTACCAGTTCCCTATGACTATAGTTGAGTTAAAATATAGATTTGGTAGGCATAGGGTAGAGTATTGATAAGAGATACAACCCAAAAGGCCATTTTGATGAGATCAATTACCTACCATATAGCTGAGCAGGGCCAAGATGTTGATTGGGTATCCAATTAGCGTATATTGTTAAGGACTCACTCAACATTGCATGTAAATTCTAGTGGGTGGTCCTTCATATGCAGATTTGGCTAACCCAAGATGATAATACCGTGATGGCAGATCACACAGTACTGATGTCGCCCAAGTTACACCTCCTTTTTAGAGGACAATGCGGTCGCTGTCAAGATTTAGAACCTAACCAAGGTTAGGGTCGATTCTATAGGTAATATGTAGACTTAAGAAAATTCACCAAGTTGAAATCTGAGCGGTTAACCAACTTATTCTCCTGGGAGCGGGGGGCTTTGCAAGAAAATAAAACTAAGCTAACTATCAAAAGTGAAAAGTCAATAATGGAGAGAAACTAGGGTATTGTGTTCCCTATGATTCCCTAACTCAGTATCACAAGATAACCTAATTCTTGTCTAGTGTCTAGCATGCAGAATAGTAATTTAAGTTCACCAAGCCTTTTGGTCAAAGGTAAGAGGTAAATTTCACTATGTCACTTGGTCCATCTCCATAGTGTGAATTACTAAACATTACCTATTAGTCCCATTATACTCGGCCCAATTTGATAGATTAGACAAGAACACGTCAATCGAATCCTGTTAATTAATGTCTTTTCCAATTCACTACTATGATGGTCCAATCAGTAACACTAGCCAAGTTCTAATGTTTGCCACTACTAGAAAACATGCAAAATGAAGAGAGCTAATAAATAAATTCATATACACCTTTCAAGAATTGTGAATTATCCGATTTTACTTTGTTACTTCTTCATGGTTCCTACAACCCTAGTTGTGGAGTTAGCTACTCGTGCTATGTGTAGATGCAGAAATTATGAATCGAGAAGACATAGTTAAACACTTACACAATATATTTAAGAAAAAGCAATCCAACTTCAATGAAAATCACAAGCTTAAAGATCAAATTCAACCACAAGTGTTCTCAAAGACTCTTACAATTTTCTCTCTCAAAATATTGAGTTCTCTAAGTACTAGGCAAAAACTTATGAAAACTGCTGAGAACTTATGAAAATAACCTAAAAGACCTATGTATAATAATTAAAATTCAAATCCTAAATGACTTAGGAGGTCTGGTCGGAATGCCTCACCAAAGCTCTTTATGGCCCGTATTGAAGTTTATGGCCCCTAATCGGTGTCTAGTACTTAGTTGCTAGAATTTTAGACTTCAATACTATGACAACCCTCTATGACTTGTAAAGTGGTTTATGACCCATAAAGTGGGTTTCATCTGATGATATTCCTACAAGTCCATTTCTTTGATACTTAGGCCACAAATCCTCTTCTACGACTTGTTTGTACATTCGTAAATGAACTTCAAAAATCAGCTCCACACTAGAAATCTTCATCAAAACCTCCTACGGCCCAATGGTCTACAACCCGTAAAGGGTCTCGTATAACATCAAATCCACAATAACTTCTGTAACTTTCGCCAAAATCATGGCCAACCTGTAATCTTGCAAATATAAACACAAAATCACAAAAAACCTACTAACATCACATTGAGAACACACAAAATTCCAAGCTTTAAGCATCAAATGTGTTGTATTTTGACAGTATATTAACATCCTCAACTTAAAATTATTGCTTGTTCTCAAGCGACTGACTAAATCTATAAAAACAATAGAGTAACACACAAACCTCAACTCAATGACGTACATCACATAAATCTCACTCAGACAGCCACACCAACTCTTCCAAAATAGGGTTAGCTATTTAGCAAACCAATGCAAACTGGTTCATATGACAACACAACTATGAAAAGTAAGGTATTATCAACAATCTACAATCATTGAACAAGACTATTTCTAACAATGCAATGCATATGCCCTCACAGAAAGAAGTCCCTTATTTGACACTCAATGATGTTTCCATGTTTAGTATTAGGACTGTGCAAAATCACTCTCTCACAAAAAATATTCATGCATAGTGTCTAATACCATAGGCTTTCCCCTATACTCATGACTTAGACTGTCAACTAACTGGACTAGGATCACTTTAGAACTTTCTAGGCTGGTAACGTAGGCTCAAGGGCTTTGGTATAATATTTTGGGAAAATATCGACTAAAGGCCCTCCTTCAAACTGTGTTTTTCTATACTTTTGCCTCACCAACTCTACTATTTTCACCTTATTCTTCCTTTTCCTATTTCAAGCTTTTCCGGGTGCTTTCTTTTCAGTTTTTAGCTTTTTGCCTCGTTTTTACACTTCATTTTGCTTTTTAGCTCACATCTAAGGTATATCACATTTTTCTTGCACCCAGTGTATGATTTTTCTCTTTTTTTTTTCTATACCACTAACTCACCCCCTTAATTTTGTATTGCACCCTTACACCAGCCACCCTCAACTTAGGCTTTTGGCCTGTGTTGCAGTGCACAATATCCATCCTCCAAAATAGTGCCACTTTTGGTAGCCACCCTCAACGTAGGCTTTTTTTCTCAGTCAAGGTACACAATATTCAAGGAAAGACCAGGGCAAATTTTAGGATTTTACAACTAACAAGGTTAAGTTAATTAGGTGTTTTCAAAGAATAGGTACATGATAGGCTCAAACATTAGGAACAAGGGATTATATCATCATTTTGGTTGGTCATTTTTAGACTAAAGTGGATTGCATAAGAACAATGACCTAAGATCCTTTCCTCCTCCAATTAATCTACAATCTAACTTAGAGTAACAGGGAAAGGCTTGAATTAGCACAAAAGACATGAATTTATCAAATTATGCTCACATTCACATGGCACTGCATACATTATCAACAAAAAGACTCACAGATTATGCTTCTTATCTCAATGTACCCTCCCTTATCAGAATAGATATTGTCACATACCTAAACATGCATGGCTGCTATTTAACTACAAATCAAAAATTTGGTGGGTATCATTTTCAAACAAAACACAGAAACCTGCTATATGCCACACGTGTTGGTACTCAAAGCTTAAATATTATCTAAACATCCTAAATGTGCTAGTTCATAAGAAATTAAATATCCATAGGGAAAAAGAACACAGACAAAGCTACTCAGACTTCATCGATG
Source organism: Solanum ossicruentum (assembly GCA_025774065.1). NCBI lineage: Eukaryota > Viridiplantae > Streptophyta > Magnoliopsida > Solanales > Solanaceae > Solanum > Solanum ossicruentum. The sequence continues at coordinate 19,044 of JAOTQR010079797.1, forward strand.
CCCATAACTACCCATACCTCATCGTAAAAGATATGCATTGTCCCCAATGGACAAAATCAAAATAAAATAGAACATAAGAGATCAAAAACATACCTTGGCGCCTATGTGCTAGTGTGTGGCTGAGTCTATCCACCCTTATCTTCCAGGGTGGTCTGTTCAGAAGTGGTACTCTGTTTGGAGGGGCCAGCACCCCTCACATGCTCAGTCTCTTGAGCTTGTCTCATCTCCTCATACTGTCTCAATCTCTTCAACGAAAGCTCAAGCTCCTTCTCCTCTGTGAGCTTCGTATGTACACGTTGCTCATCTATGTCACACCCCAAAAAGAGGGGAGGCGCAACTGGCACTCAATACCGTTATTGGTCGAGTGAGCCACTGAATATGGTAGTTAACTAAACTAGGGGCCAAAAGAAAATTGTGCAGCATAACATCTAAAAAACAAAGCCTAGACCTTAGGTCTTGATAGGGTAAACTACAAATCATGTACAACAAGATAGGTAAACCAAAATGATAGAATAGTAGTAAGTCGACAAGGCTGCAACAAAAAAGGTGCAGGCACAGACTATATATACATGCCAATTCTATGACAAGAGATTGAAAGGCATAAAAGACCCAACCCAAAATAACATGTCCACAATAGCCTCTAAGAGTACCACTAATACTACTGGGATAGGGCCCCGGCTATACGACACTGTACAACTAAATGTAAGCATCCTGTGAAAGTTCTAGGAAGAGGTGGAGTTTACCAACTCATAGCTAAACTAGGTTCCTAGTGAATGGGTGAATCCAAATCCCTACCTGAATCTGCACGCATGAAATAAAATGCAGCGTCCCCAGGAATAGGGACGTCAATATGAATAAACATGTACTAGTGAAATGACTCCAAAAAGTGCTCGAAAATGTCCTTGAAAAGACCCAAAATAATAATTTTCATATATCTCAAAATTCATGCATGATATCGCAAATTCAACTTCATATTCTTGATCGGAGGTAAAATTGAGTGGGAAATGGTTCTAACCCCGATTTTAAAGCAATCATAGTGAAATTTGATTTTCCCAAGTTTGTGCAAAATAGTGGTGATCCACGTTGGTACCGTGGCATGCAGCCACCGCGGTCCAGTGTAAAAATGTCCTCCGCAATAGGTCTGCATCGCGAAACAGACGTGGACCTATTTATTTTTTTGCTAGTGATTTTTATCTCGGTCCAAGGCTTTTAAATCTTGGGCCTAAGTCTTCCCATGTGTAAAAATACCTATACTTAGCCATATTTTACCTTCATATCATACAAGACATTCCAATACTCTCTTAAGCACTTTGGAAAATATTTCACCCCAAATTTCAAGTCCTAAAACTCATTCGGATCTTAAGGATTTCACTCAATCTTCAAGTCTCCATTTTCAATCTTCATCAATAATTCTCCAAAGTTAAGCTACGTTGGTTTCAATCATTGGGTCCTTTCCCCATGGTATCCAAGACTCCTTTTTACCTAAATCTCATGTTTCTAAGTTTATTTACTTATGGGTTTTACTTACTATGAATTTGCCTATGAACTATGTTGTGGTTTCATAAAAGTGTGACTATTTAAGCATGTTTTCAACTATGAATCTTAGATCTATCTTGAGATTTGATGAAGGGTTTTGATATATATTGCATGATGGTATTACCAAGTATTGGTGGGTGGTTTTAAATTGGATTTTCTTGGATGATTTCACTCTTGAATTTCATGATTTTACACTAGCACTACACACCTGTCAAGTGCTTAATAAAATGTTCGAATTTGATTCCTTGAGGTATTAAAGGACCAATGCATGTATTATGAGTTGAATGGCTTTATAATGATAAAAAGAATGTATGTATGTGTTATTTTGCTCTATAGTATTGTGAGTTAACCAAGCCTCACTCGGGAGATAATAGGTCCGTGCTACCGGATGGGGGGTGTGTGTACCCCAATAACCATATTGAGGGGTTTGTACCTCAATTGCCTCGCTCGGGAGGTAGTAGGCCCGTGCTATCAGATTAGGGTGTATGTACCCCAATAACCATATTAAGGGGTTTGTACCTCGATTGCCTCGCTTGGGAGGTAGTAGGCCCGTGCTACCGGATTGGGGGTATATACCCCAATAAGCACGTTGAGGGGTTGGTACCTCAATAACCATATTGAGGGGTTTGTACCTCATTCTCCTCTCCAAAGGGGTGGTAGGCCTTGGATATCCTATATTGATGGTCTCTCCTTACACATGTATTATGTCCTATGTAAGCATGATTTACTCTAAACGTCATTCATACATGCCATATTGCTATATGCTTATTCATTGCCTAAGTTTATGCATTTTGATTATATTGCCTATCTCTTGTTATATTGCATCCTACATACTTAGTACATTCCAATGTACTAACGCATACTCTATGTCTATATAATGTTACCATGTAGGAACTGGAGCCCCACTTGATCATCCTCGTCCTCCACGTGGCTAGTGTGATATCTCTCAAATTAAGTTGGTGAGTCCTCAACTTTGAGGACATACTTCTCTTGATTTATGCTATGTATATACTCTCTTTTCTTTATTCTATGCTTGACTATGAGGGTGAGCCCAGTTATTTGTCTTGGCCCTCGTTATATTCTATATTAGAGGTGTTGTTGGATAAGTTAGGTAATGATGTTATGATCCTTGACTCTCTTGACTCTTTTGATACCTTATGATATGAAAGATGTCCCTTAGCCCTGTTATCCCTATTTACTATTTCTTCTTACTATTTGTTTCCTTCCGCGGGCAAGGATGTGTAGCGATATGTTAAGAGGCTTACTTGGGGTCCCTTCGGGTTCCCTATGCACCATGTAATGTCTATGCCATACGCTAAGGTCGTGACAAACTTGGTATCAGAGTACTAGGTTGTTAATGGCCCTCAAAGTCCAACACACAACATCGATTAAAGTCTTATTCATGGTTGTAAAGCACGCCACGACTATGAATGGGAGGCTATGAGGCGTTCTTAGGAAATGTTTCCCTTCTTATTGATCTATGTCATGAGATAGAGCTAAGTCCCCTAGGGCTTATTTCTTATTTTAATCTTTGCATTTCAGAATATGTCTCAAGCTACTCAGGATGGCAATATAACAAAGACGGAGGTTCACAATGCTCTATGGGTATTAACCAAAGCAGTAACAAAATTGACAACTCTCCTTAATCAACAAATGAGTGCCCCTGAGACTTCAAGTGGTAAGATGAGGAAGAGAAAGGGTAAGGAGGCCAAGAGGGCCCGTTGTGAAGGAAAGTTCGAAAGTCCCGAAGGTGGGGGTGGTGTGGTGCCTTATGCTAGGTGCCCAAGATGTGGTAGATGCCATGATGGCCCATGCTTAAAGAATACGTATGCTTGTTATGGTTGTGGGAAGATGGTTCACAACTTAAATGATTCTCCTCGTAAATGCCTCAAGGATAAAGGTGGTAATAGTGGTAGTCCCAAACTTAAGTGCCCTATGTGTAGGAAAAACCATGGTGGTCCATATTGGGGAAACTCTAGTTCATGCTTTGGATGTGGTCAAATGGGTCACAGGATTATTGATTGTCTTCATGCTCAAAAAAGGTGTAAAGGTGGTCGGCCTTAAGAACAAGATAGTCATGTTGACCATGAGGCTCAAGGAGTGGAAGTGGCGCCCAATGTTATTATCGGTATGTTGAAGTTTCTTTTGACTTTGTGTGTGCGCATATATGGGTCCGAGTTCCACTATCTCTTTCATTATCCACTTTGTTTGCTCATGGGCTTTATGTGTGTCCCGAGTTGTTTTGTGAACTTATTGGTGTCTACCCTATTGGTGAGTCCATTTTTGCTATAAAGGTCTATAGTAATTGTTCCGTGGTCATGTTGCATTTAGCTCTTGCCTTGTGATTTTGTTAAATTAGATGTGGTAGATTTTGAGGTCATTCTTGGGATGGATTGGTTACGTGCAGATTGTGATCCCGTTGGTTGTATAACCTGTAAGTTAGATTCCAATTCTCTAATAAACCAATTCTTGAGTGGTAGTGAAGAGGTAAGCCTATTTCTTGTCTTGAGGTACAATTGATCCCTAAGGGTGGCATTTATCATCTTGTACGAAGTTAAGGGTGTTGAACCTAAGTTATTTCTATTGAGTTGTTCCGGTGATAGATGAGTTCCTTGATGTCATTTCTAGTGAGCTTACCGGTGTTGTTTGCATAGGAGAAGGTTGGGTCCCTTAGAAAGTGTATTGATTACCGACAACTTATTAGGGCCACCAAAAAGAATGAGTACCCTCTCCCAAGGATTTATGATCTATTTGACCAACTTCAATGGGTTAGTCACTTCTCTAAGATTGATGTTCGGTTTGGGTTTTGTCCCCAAGTGAGTACGAGGGTAGGCGATATCCCTAGGTACCCTTTCTGGCTAGGAGTGAGCATTTTGAGTCGTGGAAGAGTTGGCTAGTAGACTTATACACTGACTATATTTATGTGTTTTATGAATAGGGTCTTAAACCCCCACCTTGCCATGTTGTGGCGGTCTCTAGTGATGAAATATTGATTTAATTAGAGCTTGTAAACCATTTGGGGGTAGTGTTGCAAATCTTGGGAAAGAGAAGTTGCATCCTAAGATTGAGAGGTGAGAATCTTGGTTGAAAGAGGTTGCCTTTCTAGGTCATATGGTGTCGGGGGATGGTATTAATGTGGACCTTCAAAGATGGATATGATTAGAAATTGGCTTAGAACTTTGACTCCCTCGGACATTAGGAGTTTATTGGGCTTAGCGGGTTACTGTTGGAGGTTTGTGGATGATTTTTCTTCTATTGGTTCTCCCATTACTAAGTTGACTCAAAAGAAGGCTAAGATTGTGTGGTCGGAGGAGGGTGAAAAGAGATTCAAAACCTTGAAGGATAAGCTTGTCTCTGCTCCTTTCTTGGTAGGAAGGGTTTGTTGTTTGTTGTAATGCCTCCCGAATTAGTTTGGGTTGTGTTTTAAAGAAAAATGGTAAGGCGATACCTATGCTTTTAGACAATTGAGATGCATGAGAAGGATTATTTTATCTATGTCCTTGAATTGGCTGCCGTGGGTTTTGCTTTGAAAATTTGGCATCATGCTTGTGTGGGGTGCATGTTAATATGGTTACCAATCACAAGGGTCTCTAATATGTGTTCGCTGAAAAGATCTTAGCTTGACACAAAGAAAGTAGCTAGAACTTCTTAAGGATTATGATATGAGTGTGAATTATCATCTAGGAAAGACTAACATTGTGATCGGTGCTTTGAGTAGGGTGTCCATGGGTAGCCTAGTTCATATTCAGGTGGTAGCAAAAGGGTGGCTAGGGAGGTCCACTTGTTGGCTAGATTGAGGGTCAAGTTGGAAGAGGTTGACTATGATGGTATTGTGGTTGTTGGTTGTTCCAAATCTTCCTTGGTTGATGAGGTAGAAGCTTGATACCTCCTTGTTAGAATTGAAGGCTTTGGCGAGCATTAGCAAGGTAGATGTTTTCTCCCAAGGGGGAGATGGTGCCCTTAGGTACCAAGTTAGGTTGCGTGTGCCTAGTGTTGATGATATGAGAAAGAGGGTTCTTGATGAGAATAATAATAGCTATCATTCTAGCATTGGTATGACTCCTTTTGAGGCCCTCCTTGGTAGGCATTGTAGATCACCAGTTGGGTGGTTTTAAGTAGGAAATGGCTTTGTTGGGTCCGGATCTGTTTATGGAGGCTATGGAGAAGGTGAGGTTGGTTAGGAAAAGGTTGAAAATAGCCTAAATTCATCAAAAGACCTATGCCAATGTGAGGAGAAGGGATCTTGAGTTTAAAGTTGTTGATTGGATCTATTTGAAGGTTTCACCCATGAATAGTGTGGTTTGATTTGGCAATGGAGGGAATTGAGTTTAACTTTTGTGAGTTCTTATAGAGTGTTGAGGAGGATTGGTGAGGTTGCATACGAATGGATATTTCCTATGAATATGGATAGGGTTCGTCTGGTTGTTCTTGCTTCTAGATTGAGGAGATGTGTTGGTGACTCTAGTGCTATAGAACTCTTTGAGGTTGTGGTGTTGTGGAGAATTAGTTGGCATAGGAGACGATCCTGGTGGAGATATTGGATGGATAGATGGAAAAATTTGATTAATAAGTATGTAGTGTTCATGAAGGCCCTTTGGAGGAATCGTCAAGTCGATAGTCTCTCTCAGGAAGCCGGAGTAGGCATGGAGAAGCAATATCCACACCTCTTTCATTCTATTCAACCTTATGATGACACGTCAAGTCTTTTTATATGATTCCAAGTCTTAAGTCTCAACCCTCATGACATTTGTATACATTCATATTTATAATGACAAGTTTATGTAGATTTTGATACTTATGTTGAGATTTTTGAAATGATGTTTAAGTGCATTGTTGCATTCTAGTGTGGGCTAAAATCACCTTGACCACTTCTCCTATATATGCTTCCTTGACATTCAAGAACAAATCTTCCCAAGGTGGAGGTATTGAAACAACCCAAAAAAGTGCCCAAAAATATGCCTCGAAAGTACCCGAAGTCATAATTTTGATATATCTCAAAATGTGAGCGTGATATCAAAAATCTAACTTCATATTCTTGATTAGGGGACAAAATTGAGTGGGAAATAGGTCTACCTCCAACTTTAGAAAAACCGTAGCTAAATTTGATTTTTCCCAAGTTTGTGCAAAATAGTGGCGATCCGCGTTGGTACCGCGACGCGCTGCCGTCACGAAACAGTGTAAAAATGCCCTCCGCAATAGGTCTACATTGTGGACCAAGCATAGACCTGTGTATTTTGTTGCCAGTGAATTTTTTCTCGATCCAAGGATTTTGGGTCTTAGTTCTAAGTCTTCCCATGCTTACAAATAGCTATACATAGCCATATTTTACCTTCATATCATACAAGACATTCCCGAATACTCTCTCAAACACTTAGACAAATATTTTACCCCAAATTTCAAGTCCCAAAACTCATCTGGATCTTAAGGATTTCACTCAAGCTTCAAGTTTCCATATCCAATCTTCATCAAGAATTCTCCAAAGTCAAGCTATGTGGGTTTTAACCATCGGATCCTTTCACCCATGGTGCCCAAGCTTCCTTTTTACCCAAATCTCATGTTTCTAAGCTTATTTACTTATGAGTTTTACTTACTATGAATTTTCCTATGAACTATATTGGGGTTTCATAAAAGTGTGACTCTTTAAGCATGCTTTAAGCTATGAATCTTGGATCTATCTTGAGATCTGATAAAGGATTTTGATGTATATTTCATGATGGTATTACCAAGTATTGGTGGGTGGTTTTACATTGGATTTTCTTGCATGATTTCACTCTTGAATTGCATGATTTTATGCTAGCACTACACACCTCCCAAGTATTTGATAAAATGTCCGGATTTGATTCCTTGAGGTATTGAAAGTCTAATGTATGTCTTATGAGTTGAATGACTTTATGATGATGAACAAAATGTATGTACATGTTATTTTTCTCTATAGTGTTGTGAGTTGACCAAGTCTCACTCAAGATGTAGTAGACTTGTGCTACCAAATTGGGGGGGTATGTTACCGAATAACCATATTGAGGGGTTTGTACCTCGATTACCTTGCTCGGGAGGTAGTAGGTGATGATGTTCATGATCCAATAAGAATGCGGTTGCTATCATCAATTAACCTAACCGAAGGTTAGGATCAAATCCATAGGGAATACAGGGTTTGACTACAAGAATTTACTATCAATCATTTCGAGTATCTATAACTAAAATCTCTTAATGAGGGGGGGGGGGAGGTTCACGAACAAAGTCAAAAATAAACACTATACTATGACACGAGAAAACACTCAATTTTAGGTAAAACTTGGGAATTGTGTTCCCTATGGTTCGTCGACTCGATTACCCTAGACAACATAACTATAATTGGAAATTCAGATGCAAGACGTTAACTTAGGTTCTTCCAGCCCTCTTGTGAACCTGAATATCAAATTTCACCATGGCGCTTGGTCGGCAACCATGGTGTGCCAACTAACCGTTACCTATTATCCCAGTCAACATCCCCTTGGTCAGGTTTGGTAAGATGAGAACACATCAATCGAATCCTGTCATTTACTTCATTTTTCCTATTCATCACTACTTTGGTGGGGATCGTGATAGTAGGAATGGTTTGGTATTGGCCACCACCAAACAACAATCATAATGAAGAGAAATACATAATACATGCAAAACCTCGATCATAGAAATGCAATAAACCTAGGTCATCTCAAGTCAACTACCCATGGTTCCCATAACCCAAGTTGTTAGTGCTTAGCTACTCATGGCTAAGGCAAAACCAACAAAAATGAAATGTAAGACATAGTTGAGAATTTTACCCAAAGCAATGAAGAGTGAAGACACCACAAGTTGCAAACCACAAGCTTGATAGACTGACAATGAGTACAAAGCAAGATTTGCAATACCCAAAAGTGGGTTTTTCAAGAGAAAATGAAAATCTATTCTAGAAACCTAGAATATTCTTGAGAGAATATTCAAAGGTGAAGTTTAATGTTTATAATTTGGGATCGCTAACCCTAACATAAAGTATTTATAGTAGTTACACATTTAGCCCTAAAATTACACAGAAAAGATAGTTGATAACTGATATGTCTTGCAGGTACGACTCGTAAGGTGACCTATGAGTCATAATTAGGGTCTTGTATTAGGTGTTTGGCATCTTGGACTCAACTGGTATGACCCTCTGGTATGAGTCGTTGCTTAGGTTATGACTCGTATGCTCCTCTCGTAGTCTAGGACTCTAGTTTTTGGTCCAAAGTTTTGGCTCTTTGTTCCCTACTACGATTTCACCTATATGAGTCGTATTGAGGCCTATGACTCAAAGGATGGCCTCGTAGAGATGACCTCCACTTAGCAGATTTTTGATTTTTGATCTCTGTTTCTTGCTACGAGATCACCATACAACTCGTAGCTTGGGCTACGGCTCGTAGATGAGCTTGTATGTCTTGTGCTTTAGCAAAATCTGTAATTTTTCTCAAAAAATCTGTAATTTTTCTCAAAAAATCTGTAATTTTTCTCAAAAAATCTGCAACTTTTCTCAAAAATCTGCAATGTTTCTCCAAAATCATGCCAACCTACCTTTTCTGCAATAACACCACAAAAATACATAAAAACCATGAAAAGTTGCATTAAGAACTCACAAAATTCCTTATTTTAGGCATCAAATGTGCTATATTTTGAAAGATAAGGGCTGGGGTCAAAAAGATCAAACATCATGGTGCTCAAGCACCTGTATCTGTCTGGTCAGCAGTGTCTTGGGTCACAACCTCCTCCTCAGCTATCTAGGTCATAGCCATACGTGAGCTATCCTGTAAATGTGAAGTCTGCAACTCCCTATCTCTCAGTATACCCACCTGATGTGCTATCAAAATACAACACATTTGATACCTAAAACAAGAAATTTTGCGAGTGCTTAATGCGACCTTTTATAGTTTTAATGTGTTTTTGTGTTGTTATTGCAGAAAAGGTAGATTGGCATGATTTTGGAGAAAAATTACAGATTTTGCTGAAGCACAAGACATACGAGCTTAACTATGAGTCGTATAGTGATCTCGTAGCCATAAATAAAGAGTGAAAATCCAAAATCTGCCAAGTGGAGGTTAGCCTTATAAGGTCATCCTACGAGTCATAGGTCTCACTATCACTCATATAGGTGGACTCGTAGTACGAAATAGAGAGATAAAACTTTGGACCAAAAACTGAAGACCTAGACTAAGAGAGGAGCATACGAGTCGTATCCCCAGCAATGACTTATACCAGTTGAGTCCAAAATGCCAAGAACCTGATACGAGACCCTGATTACGACTCGTAGGTCACCCTACAGTCGTACCTGCGAGACGAACCAGATGCCAGATCTCCTTTTTGTCTAATGTTTATGGTAAATTTTTAAACATTATAAATACTTTAAGTTAGGGTTTTATTTGAGAGAGACCAGATTGCAGATATTGAACATTACCTTTGAATATTCTCGCAAGAATATTTTAGGGTTCGAGCTTCGATTTTTAGTTTCTCTTGGAAAACCCACTTTTGGGGAGTGTAAATCTCATATTATATTCATTCTCAATATATCAAGCTTGTGGTTTGCAACTTATGGTGTCTTCACTCTTCATTCTTTTGGGTAAAATTCTCAACTATGTCTTGTATTTACATTTTTGTTGATTTTTCCTTAACCATGAGTAGCTAAGCACCCACAATTTGGGGTTCTAGGGAACCATGGGTAGTTTACTTGAGATAATGTAGGTTTATTACATTTCTATGATTGAGGTTTTGCATGTATTTTCTATTTCTCTTCATTTTAATTATTGTTTGGTGGTGGCCAACACCAAACCCTGCCTATTATCACAATCCCCACCAAGGTAGTGACGAATAGGAAAAGAGAATTAGATGACAAGATTCGATTGATGTGTTCTGGTCTAATTAACCAAACTTGACCCAGGAGAGGTTGATTGGGATAGTAGTTAATGGTTAGTTTGCAAACCATGGTAGCCGACCAAGCGCCATGCTGAAATTCGACCTTCACCTTCACAAAAGGTCTGGAAGAACCTAAGTTACCATCCTACATGCAAATCTCCAATTGTAGTTCTATTGTCTTGGGTAATCGAGTCAACGAACCATGGGGAATATAATTCCCAAGTTGTCCCCAAAATTGAGTGTTTTCTCGCATCGTAATATAGTTTTTATTTTTGTTTTTGTTCTTGAATCACAACCCCCCTCCCCCCCCCATTTAGAGATTTTTAGTTATAAATACTCAAAATTGTTGATAGTAATATTATGCAGTCAGACACTGTATTCCCAGTGGATTCGACCACTTTTTGTTTAGCGTGAACATCATAAAAAATTATGGCACCATTGTCGGTAAATACGGCTACATTTTGACTTTATTTCATAATTAGTTAGTTCAAGTATTAATTTCTAGACTCATTCAAGTATTAATTTCTAGACTCTCTTGTATTTTACTTTTGTTTTTGTTTTTTGATTTTAATTGCAGGGTGTACGAGGTTGTATGCCCAACACAAGGAGCCAAATCAATCCCTTAGCTTCAATCCTTTTGGAGATCTATCGACTCTTTAGAAGAATGGCTCAATTGAATGAGGATAACGAGGTTGAGGAAGAAATGCATATGAATGATGATATGGGACGAGAGGAGAATCTACAACCGAGGGATGATAGGACACAACTTAGGGACTTCAACGAGAATGTTTATGGATGGAATCGGTATTATTTGAACCCTATAGCCATGGATGTTACTGGTGCTATAGTGTTACCTCCATTATTGGCACATGCTAAGTTCTCGGTGTAAAGTGGGTTTCTTCAAATGCTCCAAAGTCGTGGGTTATTCATAAGGCTACCTTCAGAGAATCCTCATCATTATCACCATAATGTGGTTTTTGTTTGCAAGAGTGTCATGAGCACACACAATCGTTCTCTTGATGTCGTTGGTTTGCGGGTGTTTTATTGTCACTGATTGGGAATGTAGCTGTGTGGTTGTCTGTGCTTCCACAGAGTAAAATAACAAGTTGGCAAGAACTTCATAGAGTGTTTCTTGAAAAATATTTCCTAAGATCAAAGAAGTTAAAGCTCAAAAATTAAATTAACAACTTTGAGCAATTGTCAGGTGACTCTATTAGTACCACATAGGAGAGGTTTACCAAATGTTTGAGGATGATCCCCAATCATAAAACTATAGACGATACCTTGGTTGAGATTTTCTATTAGGCACTTGATGAGAATAGTTAAGCATGTGCCTACACAATCATGGGAGGCATGTTTCTTGACCAACCTTTTGCATCGATAGCCGCAAGGATAGAGAAAGTGGTTAAAACCAACAAAGCATGGGGTCAACTAGAGCGAGATATAATGAAGACTTCTTGTGCGGTCAATACCAACAATGAGCAAGCAAAGGTCAATGAAGAGATAATGGAGAAACTTGCTCAACTTCGCACAAGTATGGACTTGGTCTTGAAGCAAAGTAAAGCAAGTGTCAAAGTGGTCACTCACCATCCTCCTAAGGCTCCTATCTATGAAGATCCATTTGTTGATGAAGATGCTTTTTTGTGAGTAAACAAGCAGTGGATTTCTGGAATAACCCCCAAGGGTCCAACTCGGACTATTAGCAGCAAGGTTTCGGGAATCAAGGTCGGAAATACAACCGTGATAGTGCTTATAGTGATAACCTAGGTGGTTACTATGAAAGGGAGAGAGTGCAGGATGCCAAATGGGATAGAAGAGATGGTTATAGGGGTCCTTATGTGCCACCCCACAACTGTGATGCCATGCCAAGCACTTCGAGGCTTGAAGAGTTGTTTGACAAGTTGTTGAAGAGAGTTGATCACCAAGATGAGACCTTAAATGGAATGAAAGCAGATATGTCAAGTATGAACCAAAAAATAGAGTCCCACTCGGTGGTGATTAAACAACTATAACAACAATTAAGGAAAATTTCTTCATAATTAAACCAATGCAAAAGGGCCCCTTACTTAGTAACACGATTCAAAATCCTAAAAATAAAGGGCATTGCATAGCAGTCATGACTTGGAGTGGCAAAAGCACTATTGATCCCCCTATGCCAGTGATTATGGATGGATTTGATGAAACGGGTATTCGTGGTGAAGTTGTGGTTGAGGGAGAAGGTTCGGAGATTGTTGGGATGCATAGAGAAGAGGTAAGGGAGCACAAAATATTGAAGTCAATTCCAAAACCTCCACCACCTTTCCCTCAGAGGCTTAAGAAAAAGGAAGAGGAGGGCAAATTCAAACCTTTCTCTCGATATTGAAGTAACTATCCATCAACATTCCCCTTCTACAAGCTTTGGAGAAAATGCCCGGGTATGCCAAGTACATGAAGGATTTCGTAACAAGGGAACACAAAGGGAAAACTTTGGTATCAAAAATAGGGGAAGTTATGGACTCAAGACTACTCAGATTTTACCTTAATCAATAACTTCCCACACCCCACCAAAATAGAATACTTTGTCCTCAAAATAAAGACAAGATGAAAAACAAATAACGAAAACACACATACACACACACAAACACACACACATACACACACACACACACACACATATATCCAAAATATAAGTAAAAACAACATCCAACATAAAGCATTTAAACAAATCCAAAAACCAACATAATAAAAATATTGTCTGGCAGAAAGAACAAAGTATCCATTTATGAAAGATAAGGGTTGGGGACAAAAAGTCAAACATCATGATGCTCAAGCACTAATATCTATCTAGTTAGTAGGGTCCTAGGTCACGACCTCCTCCTCAACAATCTGGGTCGCAGCTGTACGTGAGCTACCTTCTCAATATGAAGTCTGCTGCTCCCTATCTCTCTGTTAGCTGCCATCAGGATCGACTCCTGTACCACCTCCTCTAGAATGGGCTCCTTCTACGAGGCTTCTGAGTCATTAGGTCTAGGCCTCTTCTATTTTAACTCTGGGTCATCTGTCTCAAGGGGCCTCTTCCCGTAAGCATGCATGCACTCAACTAACCAATCAAAAACCTCATTACCCGTCGGTGCCACCTTCAGGATTGCAATAGGGATTGCTAACATCTACAATAAGTCAACTTGAAAATTGGCCAGCTCCTTTGTCACTGTGCTCATGTCAGCAGGCTTAGCACCCTCAAGCTTCCACTAGAATCTTGCCTCGAAAGCATCGACTCGGGCATCCACCACTCTAACTCTCTCATCAACCAAATCATGGGCGAATGACTTTATCCTCTCCTCTGAGATAGCTAACCCAAGGTCTGAACTATTTTGCTAAAGCTTGTAGCTTGTACTTTGTTGTAGCCACCCTGCGCACTAGTGCCTGAAAAGCAACAGTAGAAATAAGAGAATCAACCTGTGATATGGATACTGCTAGTGCTGTAGTACCGGAGGATGGCGTAGACTCAATCTCAACAGCTGGCATAGGCTCTACAGTGGCTGGAGTAGTACTGGTAGGGGCTAGAGTCGAACCCTAGGTCTCAGTCTCAATTGGGAATGGATTTGGGATAGCCGAAGGAGCTGCATGAGGTAGGACTACCAGGTTCTCATCAGCCTTTATTAAACTACGACCCAGAGTACTTGTGGCCTCGATATGCTGGTCCTGGTGGGGATCTATAGGAATACCTGCTACACGCCATAATCAGTGGATCAAAACAGGGAATGACAGTGAGGTGTTTGTTTAGATAGTAGAATCATGGATCTACTCAAAGATAATCTGAGCCCAATCTATGTCATAACAAACTAGAATGTTGGCTAATAACACACCTTTCTCTAAGGTGATCACACTATCCATGAAAGTAGGCCGGATATGCCAAAGGATAATGGACCACCAAAACTTGGCCCGAAAAGAGAGGTGGGCTTTCAATATCAAATCTACATGGTTTGTAACCCATGTCGGCTCAAACCCCTCCTCACATATCTGGCTGGCTATCCACCATAGCAGCTCAGGCTTGGCCCCAACATCTTTCTCACTTACTGCTCTCCTTATTTTGTCTATGCGACCATCATACTCTGAGATGGACTAAGGCACTCTGTAGGTAGGCCCAAACTGAATTCGTCAGATAGTTTTCTCTGAAATACAAACTCACCGATCTCGGACTAGCACCTCTCGTAACCTAAGCTGCTCGATCGACTTCTTGTTCTTTGGCAGTCCTTGGCGAAGTGAAGCAAGATAAGCGACATAAAATTCATGGACCACGTAAGAGGCATACTTGCCCAACTTTTGTGTAGTCCATCATAGTCTGTTTCTATCAATCTCCACATCTAACCCCGGCACCCTATCGAGCTTAGAGTCATTCAAGCTAGACTACTCATGGAATTGTCGAACGGTTTGCCCTGACCCTTTGGCTCTAGCCCCTGGTCATATATCTCCTTAATTCCTGCAATGCACAATCTACGGTCAGCTGGTGGCTGTGATTGGACTTCTTCCAAAGACAAATTAACAATAGTAACCTAAACACTAAAAAAAAAATTCAAATGCCCTGATTTAGTTGCTGATTAGGGCTACGAGATCCCAACTATGAGTCATAATGTATCCTATGACTCATAGGTCTTGGCCTCATACCAAGGCTCAACACTCAAAAGAATTTGAAATGCATACCAGGGCACTACGCACCCCACTTACGACTCGTGGGAGACCCTATGAATAATGAGGTTGGCTCGTATAGTGTGTGCCAACTTTTAATACTCATTGTTCCACTCTACAAGGCATGACTATGAGTCATAGTGGCGACTATGACTCATAGGCCTTCTCGTAGAGGCTGCTCCAAATGTTATTTTCTCACATTTTCAGTTCTTCACTTTCCATCTGCAGACCAAATCTCAAAAGACAATAATCTTCAAACTATTAAAACTGCATCAATGTCTTTCAACTTAAAACAAACAAACACCTTACTACCTAAGAATTTCAATAACCAAACATACTTAAAACAAACCAACAATTATCAAAGATGCTTAGGTTACCTCCCAAGAAGTGCCTTGTTTAACGTCATGGTTCAACTTAGTCATTATCCACTATCAACAATTATCAAGGAACCAAACTTCACTCTTCAATTCATCCAGATGTTTCATTAACAGGGGGATGTGAACACAACCTCTACATCATTGACCCTAAAATCGAAGTTGACCTGAATCTACATCCACCAAAGCTCTTCCGATGTCTAGAAATGATCTTCCCAAAATAATAGGCGCCTTATAATCGACCTCACAATCACGGATCACAAAGTCCACGAGAAAGATGAATTTATCAAATTTAACATGCACATCAAGAAGTATTCCCTTCGATATTTTGATGGTTTGATCCGCCATGAGCAATCGCATTCTTGTCGGGGTAGGAGTGTCTAGCCCAAGCTTTATGAATATGGCAAGAGGCATTAGATTGATGCTTGCTCCTAAGTCACACAATGCACTTGCAAATTCCACATCACCAATAGTTCAAGGGATAGTGGATGCACCGGGGTCTTCTTGTTTTTTAACATGGCATTTGTTCATGATCGCAATATATTATTGGAGCTCTTGCGAGAGCTCTTGGTTCAAAAAGCATTTTACCAAATCGTTCATATATTTGGCCTACCCAGGCATCTTCTCCAAAGCTTCTAGAAGGGGAATGTTGATGGATAGTTGCTTAAACAATGAGAGAAAGTGTTTGAATTTGCCTTCCTCTTCCTTTTTCTTAAGCCTCTGAGGGAAAGGAGGAGGCTTTGGAATTGACATAATTTTTCATGCTCCCTTACCTCTTCTCTTTGCATCCTAACAGTCTTCAGACCTTCTCTCTCAACCACAACTTCACCATCAATACCCTTCTCATCAACTCATCCATAATCACCGGCATAGGGGGATCAAAAGTGCTTTTGGCACTTCGAGTCATGACTGCCATGCAATGCCCTTCATTTTTAGGATTTTGAACCGTATTACTTGGTGAGGTGCCCTTTTGATGTTGGTTCAATTGCGAAGAAGCTTTCCCAAATTTTGGTTCTAGTTGCTTAATCTCCACAGAGTGAGACTCTATTTTTTGATTAATACTTGAGATATCTGCTTTCATTCCCTTTAAGGTCTCATCTTGGTGATCGACTCTCTAAAACAACTTGTCAAACATCTCTTCAAGCCTCGAAGTGCTTGGCATGACATCACAGTTGTGGGGTGGCACATAAGGACCTTTCCTATAACCATCTCTTCTAACCCTTTTGACATTCGGTAATCTCTCCTTTTCATAGTGACCACCTCGGTTATCTCTATAAGAACCATCACGGTTCTAGTTCCAACCTTGATTCCCAGAACCTTGATTCCAATAGTCTGAGTTGGACCCTTGGGGGTTATTACCGGAACCCCGCTGCTTGACTACTCACAAAACAAGCATCTTCATCATAGATTGATCTTCATTGATTGGAGCCATAGGAGGTTGGTGAGTGACCGCTTTGACACTTTCTTGATTTTGCTTCAAGACCAAGTCCATACTTGTGCGAAGTTGAGCAAGTTGCTCTATGATCTCTTCATTGACCTTTGCTTGCTCATTGTTGGTGTTGACCGCATAAGAAGTGTTCATTGCACCTCACTCTCATTGACCCCTTGCCCTATTGGTTTTAACCACTTGCTTCTTCCTTGCGGCTATCAATGCAAAAGGTTGGTAAAGAAACATGCCTTCCATGATTGTGTAAGCACATGCATGACTATTCTCGTCAAGTGCCCGATAGAAAATCTCAACCAAGGCATCGTCTACAATCTTGTAATTGGGGACCATCCTCAAACATTTGGTAAACCTCTACCTTGTTGTACTAATAGAGTCACCCAAAAATTTCTCAAATTTATTAATTTGATCTTTAAGCTTTAACTTCTATGATCTTGGGAAATATCTTTCAAGAAACACTCTCTGAACATCTGCCCAACTTGTTATTGTACCTGGTGATAGCTCAGACAACTACACAGCTGCATTACCAGTTAGTGATAGTGGAAACATCTGCAAACCTACGATATCAAGAGAAAGACTTTTTGTCCCTATGACACTCTTGTAAACAAAAATCACATTATGGGGAAGACAATGAGGATCCTATGAAGGGAGCCCTGTGAATAAGCCACGGTTTTGGAGCATTTAAAGTTACCCACTTGACACCAAGTACTTAGCGTCTATCAGTAATGGAAGCAACACTATAGCACTAGTAACGTCCATGGCCATAGGGTTCAAATGATACTGATTTCATCCATAAGTATTCTGGTTGAAGTCCCTATGTTGTGGCCTATCCTCCCTTAGTGGTGGATTCTCCTCTCTTCCCATATCATCATTTATATGCATTTTCCTCAACAACATTATCCTCATTCAATTGAGCCATTCTTCTAAAGAGTCGATGGATCTACAAATTAATTGGTGCAAAGGGATTGCCTGGTCTCCTTGTTTGGGCATACAACCTAGTACACTCTTCAATTAAAATCAAACAACAAAAACAAACACAAGCACAACAGTAAAATACATGAGAGTCTAGAAATTAATACTTGAACAAACTAATAGTGAAATTAAGACAAAACCTAGTTGTATTTCCTGGCAATGACACCATAATTTATGATGATGTTTACACTCTAATAAGAAAGCCATCTCTATTAGCAATTAACCTAACCGAAGGTTAGGGTCAAATCCATAGGAAATACAGGGTTTGACTACAAGATTTCACTATCAACCATTTTGAGTATCTATAACTAAAATCTCTAAATGGGGGGGGGGGGGAAGGGATTGTGATTTGAGGAAAAAACAAAAATAAAAACTATACTACAATGCGAGAAAACACTCAATTTTAGGGAAACTTGAGAATTATGTTCCCCATGATTCGTCGACTCGATTACCCTAGATAACATAACTGCAATTGGAGATTCTCATGTAGGATAGTAACTTAGGTTCTTCCAGTCCTCTTGTGAAGGTGAAGGTCGAATTTCACCATGAGGCTTGGTCGGCTACCATGGTGTGCCGACTAGCCATTACCTATTATCCCAATCAACCTCCCCTTTGTCAGGTTTGGTTGATTATATGAGAACACATCAATCGACAGGTCAACTACCCATGATTCCCACAACCCAAGTTGTGGGTGCTTAGCTACTCATTGCTAAGGCAAAATCAACAAAAATGTAAATACAAGACATAGTTGAGAATTTTACCCAAAACAATGTAAAGTGAAGACACCACAAGTTGCAAACCACAAACTTGATTTATTGAGAATGAATACAATATGAGATTTGCACTGCCCAAAACTGGGTTTTCAAAGAGAAAATAAAAATCTAAGCTCGAACCTTTTTAAAATATTCTTGAGGGAATATTCCACGGTGATGTTTAGTATTTGGAATCTGGTCTCTATCAAATAAAACCCTAACTTGAAGTATTTATAGTGTTTACAAATTTACCCTAAAATTTACACAGAAAAGATAGTTGGCGTCTAGTTAGTCTCGCAGGTACGACTCGTAAGGTGACTTACGAGTTGTAATCGGATTCTTGTATTAGGTTCTTGGCATTTTGGACTGAATTGGTATGACCCACTAGTATGAGTCATTGCTTAGGCTACGACTTGTATGCTACTCTCATAGTCTAGGTCTTCAGTTTTTTGTCCAAAGTTTTGGGTCTCTATTTCTTGCTACGAGTCCACCTAGATGAGTCATAGTGAGATCTATGACTCGTAGGGTGGTATCATAGGGCTGACCTCCATTTGGTAGATTTCTGATTTTTGCTCTCTATTTCTTGCTGCGAGTTCACCATGCAACTCATAGCTTAGGCTACGACTTGTAGGTAAGTTTGTATGTTTTGTGCTTCAGCAAAATCTACAATTTTTATCCAAAATCATGCCAACCTACCTTTTTTGCAATAACAACATAAAAACACATAAAAATCATAAAACGTCGCACAAAATTCCTTGTTTTAGGTATCAAATGTGTTGTATTTTGACAATACATCAATTAACTGAAGGTTAGGGTCTAATCCACAGGGAATACAGGGTTTGACTATAAGATTTCACTATCCACTATTTTGAGTATCTATAACTAAAATCTCTGAATGGGGGGAGGGGGCTTTATGATTCAAGAACAAAAACAAAAATAAAAACCATACTACGACTCGAGAAAATACTCACTTTTAGAAACAACTTGGGAATTATGTTCCCCATGGTTCGTTGACTCTATTACCCTAGATAACATAACTACAATTAGAAATTCACATGTAGGATGGTAACTTAGGTTCTTCTAGCCCTCTTGTGAAAGTGAAGATCGTATTTCACCATGGCGCTTGGTCAGCTACCATGGTATGCCAACTAACCATTACCTATTGTCCCAGTCAACTTCCCCTTGGTTAAGTGTAGTTGATTAGACGAGAACACATCAATCGAATCCTGTCACCTACTTTCCTTTTTCCTATTCATCACTACCTTGGTCTGGATCATGATAGTAGGCGGGGTTTAGTGTTGGCCACCACCAAACAACAACTAAAAAAGGGAAACAGATAATACATACGAAATCCCAATCATAGAAATTCAATAAATCTAAGTCATCTCAAGTCAACTACCTATGGTTCCCACAACCCCAAGTTGTGGGTGCTTAGCAACTCATTGCTAAGGCAAAATAAAAAAAATGTAAATAAAAAACATAGTTGAGAATTTTACCCAAAAGAATGAAGAGTGAAGACAACACAAGTTGCAAACCACAAGCTTGATATATTGAGAATGAATACAATATGAGATTTGCACTCCCCAAAAGTGGGTTTTCCAAGAGAAAATAACAATCTAAGCTAGAACCCTAAAATATTCTTAAGAGAATAGTCAAAGGTGATGTTCAATATCTGGAATCTGGTCCCCCTCAAATAAAACCCAAACTTAAAGTATTTATAGTGTTTACAAATTTACCCTAAAAATTACACAGAAAAGATAGCTGGTATCTGCTCCGTCTAGCAGGTATTACTCGTAGGGACAAGTCATAATCGGGGTCTCATATTATGTTATTGGCATTTTGGACTCAACTGGTATAACCCATTGGTACGAGTCGTTGCTTGGGCTATAACTCGTATGCTTTTCTCATAATCTAGGTCTTCAGTTTTTGGTCCAAACTTTTGTCTCTCTGTTTCCTTCTACGAGTCCACCTATATGAGTCGTAATGAGACCTACGACTCACAGGGTTGACCTACATTTGGCAGATTTTAGATTTTTGCTCTTCATTTCTAGCTATGAGATCACCAAACGACTCGTAGCTTGGGCTATGGCTCATAGGTATGCTCGTATGCCTTCTTCTTCAGCAAAATCTACAATTTTCTCCAAAATCATGCCAACCTACCTTTTTTGCAAAAGCAACATAAAAACACATAAATACCATAAATAGTTGCACTAAGAACTCATAAAATTCTTTGTTTCAGATATCAAATATGTTGTATTTCCACAACACATCAACACCTATAATTTAGAATGTTGCTTCTCCTCAAGCGATGACTTAATCTAAGAAGACAATGAAAAACACATAGCAGCTACACTAATGACATATACATCAATTACTCTAATTTAGGTACCCAACTTTCATTTTCAAAACAAGATTGCAAGGCTACTAAGTAGAACAGAACACAAAGATTCATCTAGCAATCCAACTATAATAAGCTAAGGAGCATCAACCATCCACAATTATTGGTATATTCATATGCTAATCAAGTGGTGCAAATGTTCTCACAGAAAAGAAGGCCCTCTTACCTATTCAAAAAACATTTAGGATTCAGGAATTGAGGAAAGATTCTCACTCTAACAAATGAAATTCATGCAAAATAACTAACACCATATGCTTGCCCTTATACTCAATTTGCAGATTGGTGAAAAAGTGTATTTAGATCACTTTAGGACTTAACGACTTGTAACATAGGCTCATAGGGCTTTGGTATGGCATTTTAAGCAAGTAGTGACTAAAAGCTATCCTTGAACCATGTTTTATCAACACTTTTACCTTCATAACAAAAACATTTTTGCTAAATCCACCCTTATTCTCCTATATCAAGCTTTCCCTGGGTGCTTTCATTCTTTTTTTTTTTTCAGTTGTGCCTTATTTTTGAACTCATTTTTGCTATTTCCTTCAATTCAAGGTACTTTTCTTTTTTTTTTTCCCAGGCTCATGATTTTTCATTCTTTCTTTATTTCCCAACTAACGATCTCATTGTTATTACTTTACCACAATAAGGGCCACCCTCAACTTAGGCTTTTAGCCTGAGGTGAAGTACATAATATCTATTCCCCAAATTAGGGCCACAATTTGTAACCACCCTCAACTTAGGCTTTTAGCCTTAATCAAGATTCACATGTTCAAGGATAGACCAGGGCCATTATCAAGGTGTTTCATCAAACAAGGTTAAGCTAGTAAGGTGTCAAGAAGGAAGGATTACATGAGAAGCTCAAATATTTAGAACAAAGGGTTCACTAACACATTTGGACGGTCAATTTGGCAATAGTGGTCTCACTAACAGAACAAAGGCATAAGATCCCGTCCAAATCAAACACATCACCAACCAATCTTAGAGTACTAAGGAAAGTTCTGAGTCTATACATGATACATGAATGCAACAAAATAAGCTCACAACATACATGGCATTGCCCATACAATCAAGTGTAGACTCACATGTCATGCTTCAAGCCTCAATTTACCTTTGCATTATTAGAACAAACATCACCAGATAATCAAAATTCATGATTGCATCCATAACCAAAATCTCAAAAATTTTGAGGGTACCCAATTTTTCAAATAATTCAAAAGTATTTAATGACTATGTATATCCTAACAGATAACACTACTATATATATTTATACATTATCTACACTACCTAAACATGCCGGTTTAACAGAAAATTAAAGCATCCACAAGGAAAAAGAAACATGACAAGAAAACCTTGGGATAAAAAATAGTGGAGGTTATGGACTTGTGGCGACTCAGACTTCACCTTAATCCATAACTTCCCACACCCCATCAGAATAGAATACTTTGTCCTCAAAGTAAAGACAAGAACAAAAAACAAATAATGAAACACACACACACACACACACACACACACACACACACACACACACACACACACACACACACACATACACACACACACA
>JAOTQR010079798.1:0-10310 GCA_025774065.1 Solanum ossicruentum
TTTACTACATAATATAACATATGAATGAAGAGAAAATGACACAAAATGGTCCCTTATGTATGTTCAAAATAGCGCATAAAGTATGCTTTAGGGACTATTTTGAACCTACTCCTTAAATATAAGGACCATTTCTATTATTTTCTATGCAATGCTCTTATTTAATTAAATTGTGGATCTACTCTGTTTCATCAAGAGATATAATATTACCAAACCTGAATATATATATATATGGTCGTTAAAAATTACTTATTTTTGTCTTGTCAAAATTGTTCTACTTTATTTGTCTTTACATTCAATGGCTAACTAATTCGTCTTAGATTTGGGCCATCCTTTTTTATTTCTTTGTGTACCATCGTTAGTCCGTCGACCGTCATACATCAATTTTTGTAGTTAAGCGCACATGGTACTCGTTGAGGTATGCGTAAATTCAAATTGAATTCATTATATAGAAAGTAATTAAGTGCTCATGCTATTCCATTCACTCTTTTTTCGCTCAATATAGGAGTGGTAATTGGGTGTACTGAATTAAATTTGAGTAGATTATAATATGTCAAGACATTCAACCCAAATTTGTTTGGGTTAAAACGAATTGAGTCGAATTATAAACCGGGCCAACATTCAATTTTTACTAAGTTTTACTTATTTTATTTATTTTTTTCAATATTTTAGTACTTAATTAAATTGTATTTTTCTTTATTAAGACTATATAAAATATATCAAATTGAAAAAAAAAGTGTTTTGAAAATATTTTAACAAGATCTTTCTCGAATTAATTCTAGTTGCATATCAACTCAATTTTAAATGGATTGAAATGGGATAGGTTGAGATGAGTTCAGCTAATAATAACCTGTCCAAACTTCAACGAGTTGGATCGACTTAGACGAATTGGGTTTAATTTTATCGCCCATAATTTTTTTTAATTTTACTTATCACCTTTAACATATTAATAAAAAATATATAATTATTTTCACATTTTATACTAGTATTAATTATTTATTCTCCAAATTATTTTTCTAACCCAAAAGTATTTCTTACAATGATCATGACGATAAAGTTCCATCAACGTACATTAACATGATTTCTTTCATACTTGATTCAAGTTTATTAAATTATTGAAATTTCTAGCAAAATTAAAAATACTTTTTTAAAAAAAAAAAAAAAAGTAGGTTACCTTTTATTCTGTGCCATTTGCGTCTTGATCACGTGTATAGATTTGTGAAAGAATCCACATGCAAGCATTCTCTATTCCTTCGACTGATTGCCGAATAGTTTTTTTGTGTATATTCCCTCCAATATTTTTTTAATTTTCATATTATACTTTTCGAGAATTAACTTAATTAATTTTTAAAATTAAGTTTGATTGTATTAATTTAATTTTTTAAAATAAAATTTATATATTAAAAAATTATACAAAAATACTATGAATTGTAATTTTTAATTTTTATATTAATATATAAGATACATCTTAAAATGTCAGTCAAACTTAATATCATTTCATGACAATAAAAAGGAACGAAGAGAATAAGATTAAAATTATATATTTTATCTTATATAAAATTCTGAGTATATTATTATTCAAATGTATGAAATGAAATTTTTAACATCGTCAATGCATATGTCATACATGATAAAATTTACATGAAATATATATATAATGTAGGATATTCCGTCCCTGGTTAACGACATTGGAAAAGGAATTATATTGGGACCCAATTTTATGTCATTTTGTGTTTGGATCGTTATTTGGGCTTATATTAGGAAATATATGTCATGTTACCTGAGTCAGAGATGAGTTAAAAAGGATTTAACATGCATTCCACAATCGATTTAATTGTATTCAGTAATTGTAATTTTAATATAGAGTGTAGATGCTATATTATTAATTTTCAATGTGAAATTTTATAATATTTTGATATCTTTTTTATAAGTTATGATTTGAAAAAATTTGATGTTCTTTACTTTATTTTATGATTCGATTAATTTAAATTTACGTCAAAAAGTTACATTTATTGGTGTAAAATGTAGGGCAACTCAAAGATTTGAAGAAAATTTCTATATATAATAACATCAAACGATAACAATTGCACATACAATTTTTTTTCTTTTTAGCAAAAAATTCATATAGGATCACTTCATCGACAAATAAAAATATAGGATTTTTGGCAAAACAGCTTCAATTTTTTTTTTAAAATATATTGAATCTGTAAATACCAATAGCCTCAATCGACATAAAGCCACAATTGACCAAGATATATATGTTACATAGTCATCTAGTTCCACATAGGCACTTGCAAGATAATTATTCTTTTATATCATATTTAACAATTTATACAAGATCTTGCAGTGATCCAGTTATTGAAATACTATTAATAATTTATCCAAAATCCCAAGGAAATCATTAAATCGAGATTTGAGTTTATAAGAATGAAAGGGACACTAATCTTATTTCATTCTAATAACTTGATCTTCTAAATCTTGAATATAATTTTTTACGTGTGAGATAGAGAGAAAAGAAAATAGCAATGTTTCGATTTAAATACTGTTCAATCTAGAGAATTCTAAAGGCATTTCTAAATAAAACATATGTATATATTTTGGACTTTCAGTCTGACAACATATAGTATTTAAATGGGAAAATAACATAATTAGTCAACATATGATATGTATTTATATTATACAATTATAGTTTGAGAAAATTACAAGTTATAGCTATAGTTAGGGTTTTATTGCTATTTTCTCTCTCCTCTCTTCCTCTTTCGCCTCTCTCCTCTCTCTCTCTCTCTCTGCAATTTCTTGTAGATATATAATTACGTAAAAATGTATATCAGCTGTATATATACAATTATTTTGACAAATATACATAGTCAATTCGATAGATATACATATACAATTCGCCTCTATCCACTATCGCTTGTATCTCTCCTCTCTCTCAATCTCGCTCGCCTCTCTCCTTCCTCTCCCAGTCTTGCTTGCTAGGTATACAATATATATATGCATATTAATTACACGTATATAGTTATTTGACAGATATACACATACAATTTGACAATTATACATAAACAATTCGCCTTTCTCCTCCCTCTCTCGATCTTACTCGCCTCTCTCCTCCCCTCCAGGTTACATAACCGAGGTTATAGTGTGTGATTATGTAAAATATAACAATTTGACCATATTAAGTTTCAACCATAGACTATCTATGAAAATTTCTCGTTTAAAATTGATGTGACATGTAAGTACAACGCAGGTACGATGAACTAGTTGGAAGAAAATTAGCTTGAATATCTCCTTTTAATTTGAAAACTCTTTATTTTTGAAGAGCAAAATTGATTTATTATTGAGGTTAAAAATTATTAAATATGTTTTTCTATATTTTTAACTTAAGATTGAAATCTATTATTATCTACTGAAAATTAGAAAAATATTTTACAAGTAATAATAACTCTTAAATACGTTATTTATTAATTTTTTCTATTTTGAACCCTCTAAGTGAAAATCCAGCTGAATCTGTCTATTAATATACGGTACGTTATATATTTTAAGATTATCAATATTTTATGAATGACACTTAATTGGGAAGAAAATCTATGAATATATATAAGACGGAAAGTTTTTTTAAAAAAATTAACTTGGGCCTTGGGCCCTATTTATTGCGTTAGAAGCTCAAAACATTCGGCCCAAAATGAGCATATACGTGTGTGTCCAAACACGGACATAAATAGTAATTGTAAGTACACTTAAAGTGGAGGTAAGTACAGGAAACCCTACAGACGCAGGGTTTTCTATTCCTAAGTAGGCGCCTCTTCAACTTATGTCTCTTTATTTCAACCACTGGTTTTTGCTCCCCATGTGGGTGGTGAACTATTTGCATAGCATGGTTCTTGGAAGATTGATTTTCAGCTATGAAAGGTAAGCCTCCTTTTTGTGTTCTAGGTAACTTTCCGCCTTGACTCATGGGTCGTCTTTGTAGGTGTCATCTCCAATGATGGTGTGGATAACATAAGAGGTTGGATTTGATGTCTATCTTCACATTTCTGCTCAGGTAAATGCCCAACCCCACTACAATTCTTAGGAGGAAAGACAAAAATCACAAATCACATAATTCTTTTGTCTAAAAAGGGTGTGAACTTCTCTTCTCAAGTGGAGCATGGAGAGGATTGTTCTTTGAGATCTGCATCGTCATAAAACTATACGAAGGTAATCAATTCTTTGTTAATTATTATTTTTTTGATGCACATACGTCTTACTTATTAGCTCTGTTCTATCTTTAGGTAAAGTGAAAATTCATTTGTCTATATTAATAAATTTATAAAAAAAGAAAGAAATAATTGTGCGATGATTGTCAAACACAAGTTAATTAATTAATGATGGACTAAAATTTATCATCCAAGTCCAAATAGGTTTCCCAACCCCTCCCCCCCCCCCCCCCCAAAAAAAACAAAAAAGAACTCAAGCTTTTAATTCAATCTTTTGAGTCAGCAATTGTGATTTAAACATAAATTTAATAAGTCAAAATTTTTTGGTGGTAAAAATTGATTTTTAAGGTAACATTCTTTTATGGGAAAATGACGTAATTAGCCAACATCTGATATGTATTTACATTATACAATTATAGTTTGAGAAAATTACAAGTTATAGCTATAATTAGGATTTTATTGCTATTTTCTCTCTCCTCTCTTCCTCTCTCTCTTTACAATTTCTTGTAGATATATAATTACGTAAAAATGTATATCAGCTGCATATATACAATTATTTTGTCAAATATACATAGTCAATTCGATAGATATACATATGCAATTCGTCTCTCTCCACTCTCGCTAGTCTCTCTCCTCTCTTTCTCAATCTCGCTCACCTCTCTCCTTCCTCTCCAAGTCTTGCTTGCTAGATATACAAATATATATGCATATTAATTACACGTATACAATTATTTGACAGATATACACATACAGTTTGACAAATATACATAAACAATTCGCCTTTTTCCTCCCTCTCTCGATCTCACTGGCCCCTCTCCTCCCCTCTATGTCACATAGCCGAGGTTATATTGTGTGATTATGTAAAATAAAACTATTTGACCATATTAAGTTTCAAGCATAGACTATTAATGAAAATTTCTCTTTTTAAATTGATGTGACATGTGCGTACAACGCACGTACGCTGAACTAATATCTCCTTTTAATTTGAAAACTTTTTATTTTTGAAGAGCAAAATTGATTTATTATTGAGGTTAAAAATTATTAAATATGTTTTTTTATATTTTTTAAATTAAGAATGAATATTTATTATTATCTACTGAAAATTAAAAAAAAACATATTAAAACTAATAATAACTCTTAAATGCGTTATTTATTAATTTTTTTCTATTTTGAGCCCTCTTATTAGAAATCCAGTCGGATCTGTCTATTAATATACGGTACATTACATATTTTAAGATTATCAATATTTTATGAATGACACTTAATAGGAAGAAAATCTATCTCTCTCTCTCTCTCTCTCTCTCTCTGTCTCTGTCTCTCTCTCTCTATATATATATATAAAAGAAGGAAAGGTTTTTTTCAAATTAACTTGGGCCTTGGGCCCGATTTATTGCATTAGAAGCTCAAAACATCCGGCCCAAAATGAGCATACACGTGTGTGTCCAAACACGGACATAAATAGTAAATGTAAGTACACTTAAAGTGGAAGTAAGTACAGGAAACCCTACGGACGCAAGGTTTTCTATTCCTAAGTTGGCGCCTCTTCAACTTATTTCTCTTTATTGGTTTCTGATGTTTGCATTCCTCAACCACCGGCTTTTGCTCCTCCTATGGGTGGTAAACTATTTGCATAGCATGGTTTTTGGAGGATCGATCTTCAGCTATGAAAGGTAAGCCTCCTTTTTGTGTTCCAGGCAACTTTCCGCCTTGACTCATCTGTCGTCCTTATAGTGTCGTCTACGATGATGATGTGGATAACATAAGAGGTTGGATCTGGTGTCTATCTTCACATTTCTGCTCAGGTAAATGCCCAACCCCACTACTATTCTTAGGAGAAAAGGCAAAAAAATACAAATCACATAATTCTTTTGTCTAAAAAGGGTGTGAACTTCTCTTCTCAAGTGGAGCATGGAGAGGATTGTTCTTCGAGATCCGCATCGTCACAAACCTATACGAAGGTAATCAATTCTTTGTTAATTATTATTTTTTGATGTATATACGTCTTACTTATTAGATTTGTTCTATCTTTAGGTAAAGTGAAAATTCAACTTTCTATATCAATAAATTTATAAAAAAAAAAGAAAGAAATAATTGTGCGATGATTGTCAAACACAAGTTAATTAACTAATGACGGACTAAAATTTATCATCCAACTCCAAATAGGTTTCCAACCTCCCCCCCCCCCACCCCCAAAAAAAAAAAACTCAAGCTTTTAATTTAATCTTTGAGACAGCAATTGCGATTTAAACATAAATTCAATAAGTCAAAATTTTTTGGTGGTAAAAAATTGTTTTTTAAGGTAATCAACCATAACCTAAGGGGTAGCTCGGCTAGTAAAAGCATGAGAAAAAAGATTTTCAAGTCGCTAGTTCGAGCCCCAACTGGGTCACTGGAGGCATTACAAATCAGTCGCGTCTCCAGGGCCCTGTGGAAATAACCGTGGTGCACTGCCTTGAAACAGCGGATCCGGTGGATACAGCTAGTTGGATTCGCAAAGCGATACTCAGAAACCACGAAAAAAAAAAATAATCCACCATTGGTGAAAAGCTTAAATAAGCAGACTTAAATTTTGAATATGATAATTTGTTTGAAATTTGAAGGAGGCATTGTTCAGATTTGTTAGAAATAGTGTAAGAGTCTGTTTGGATGGGCTTATTATTTTTTGCTTACTTTTATTTTTTCCGCTTAAAAATAAGTGTTAATAAGCACTTTTTGTTTAATTTATTCAAATCCTCCAAAATTGTTTAAAAGTTATTTTTGCTTAAAAGTTATTTTTGGTACTTAAAATAAATCAATCCAAGCATTACCTAAGAAGTTTGGTTACAAAATTTGAATTCATTTAAGGGAGATTTGGAGTGACTTTTAATAAGAATTGCGTTGAAAATTGTAGAAGGAAATCATATTATTTATGCATTATTGTTTGATATACGGACTAAGTTATCTCGAATTATACCTGGATAATTTATTTCACCAAACTTAATATAAATTTTATCTCACATTTAATTGTGGATATCCCATTTTATTTCGTTCGCCAAACAGTTATATACAAGCATGCATATTGTGTATTTATAGGTGTACAAATATATAATTTTTAAATTGATGTGTCATAAATTAAGATATATTTCTTTTTTGGCAAACAGACTCAGCAAATGGGTTGGAGCAAGAGGTTGCCTAAACAGATTAATGAAGAGCTAAAAGACACACAACTCAACATACAGATAACATGGATTCCTTCAAAGGTCTTCTTCACTTTATAAGTAGTGGTCGTAAAAGATTGTTCCAGGTAACAACTTCTCTATCTCTATGAGATAATGGTAAGGTCTGAGTACATTTCACTGAATATGTTGTTATTGTTGGTATTAAAAGATTCTTTTTTTACTTCTAATAAGCAAAACTAATGTTTTAGGAGTCGTTTGGTATGAGGTATAAGTTATAATAATCTCGTGATAAAATGTATGATTATTTTATCCATGTTTAGTTGGAGGTATAGGGTAATATTTTGGACTATTTATCTCTCCATTTTTGCCTTAGTAATCAGATAAGTTATCTCATATATATGGTGGTATAATTTATCTCACATTAGCTTATGTAAAGATTAATTATCCTGGATAACATGTTGACGATCAAACGAATCCTATAGCTTAAAACATACATCTCCCAAGAAACATAACATAATATATTATATAAACAAAAAACAAGAAAATCTCCCATGAAACACAGCATAATAGTATATATAACCAAAAAACAAGAAAATCTTCCAAAAGAAACAACAATAATAGTGTATACAAACAAAAAAACAAGAAATCTATCAAGAACCCCATATAACTCCAACCTCATGAAAACACCACACACTGTATATACAAAAAACAACAAGAAAATCATCAAAACACAGACATAAAGAGAGAAACAGAGAGAGGAAAAACCTTAGAAATCTCAGAGAAAAGTAGCTTACTACAAAAGGTATATGAGGTGTGTATATAACATGTATATATAGCAATAGAGGTACCCACCCTATTGGCACAAACAATGCTTCTTCTTCTGCTGCTGCTAGTAGTAGTGTATACACCGTATTTGAGAGGTGAAAAAGCCGTACGGATTTTAGGCCCACCTCTCTCTTTCTTACAACTCTCCTTATTTCACTCTCTTCAACACACTCTCCGTCTATTTTTATTTATATACTATTTTCTATTTCATATCAATTTAATTTTTAGGATCATTTTATTATTCGAAATGGTTAAATTATTCAAAATTTCAAGATGAATGTTTAAACTTTTTTCTAACATTGCCTCTGCTGCTGCTGCTAGTAGTAGTTTATACACCGTATTTGAGTGGTTGAACAAGCTGTACGGGTTATTCCATTTTTTAATTCACATAAGATAAGTATATTAATATCCTCATAACTTGTATATGTATTTGTTCTGTAATTTCTAAATTACAAACCAATCATTGTATTAATTTTAGGTAATAAATAACTTATTCCCTAACTAAATATTGTAAAATTTATGCAAAAACTAATACATGAATAACTTAGAATTTTATGTATCACATCTAGAATTTGCTTTACTCTCACCATTACTCGTCTTTTTCACACTATAGTCAAAATATCTTTCACTCACCTTAGTAGAAATTTCGCTAACCTTCTTGACTAGTTAGTCTAATTAGTAGATCCCTCCATGCGTATTCATCTACGTTCCTACATAAGGGACCAAAAGTACATTCTTCAACTAATTAAAGATTGAAAATTCTTAATCAAATATCATTAAAATCAAAATCATAATTTACTTATAATAGAGTGAGTAAAAATATTGTTTTCATCTATTAAATTTATATATAAACTTTTTATTAGATGATTTTGCTCAACTATCCCTTTCTTTTTAAGTAATACTCTAGTTTAAGGTACATTATGTAATTGTAGATCAAGAAACTTATTCTTCTTAGATAATCGAAAAATTAAACTTAAAAAGAAATTGAATATGCTAGTAGGTAGTACAAATCAAACCAAAAGGAGAAGAAAATTGACTTCCTACAACCAGTCAACCATAAACAATGAAAATGCCTCTTGAATGATGTCTGCCATGGTTTCATCGTACATGTTTTGATAAATAAAGATATTCGATATTTTAGTACTCTTTATCCAATAACAGTTGACTAATATTGACTTGACATAGGATCACGAAGCAGTAAACGATAAGGGTAATTTTTACCAAATCACTTTTAAGTGATCTAAATATTGAAAAATAAATACTCATTATGTAATAATACAGATAAAATAGAAATAAAATGATAAATTATGCACTATTGGACATTCCAAAATACTCCTTCTGTCCCAAATTAACTGAATTTCTGAGGTAACGCACACATATTAAGAAAAATATTTAAAGACAAATTTTATACTATACTTTCTACTATTACCATTTGTAAAATCATAAATATATAGTGTAATTTACTTTCTAGAAAATATAAAAGTTCAATTAATGCAAGAACAAATATGAAAAAAGTTTCAAATATTCATCTTGAACTTAAAAAATTCAACTATTTTGAAAAAACTTGAAAAAACCTCAAAAATTCAATTAATTTGAGATGGAGGGAGTAGTAAATTATTCATTGATTTTATAAATTAGATAAGTATTGATGAATATTCCAAAATAATATATTCCCTCTATCTCATATTGACTTAATTTGTGAGACAATGAACATATACTAAGAAAAATATTTAGTGGTCTAATTTAAATCATATTTTCCATTATTATTCTTTGTGAAATTTGCAATTGGTGTAATTTATTTCCTAAATTTTTTTTAAAAAAATTTTAATAAATGAAAAGACAAATATAGAAAAAAGTTCAAACATTCATGTCGAAATTTTAAATAATTTAATTATTTTGGATAATAAAATGATCCCAAAAATTAAATTGAAGAAAGTTAGACAGAGAGAGTTGAAGAATGTGAAATAAGGAGAGTCGTAAGAAAGATAGAGGTGGGCCTAAAATCCGTACGGCTTTTTCAGCTTCACAGTTACCCCATTGCATTGGAAATCGTTCCGTTTTCGGTTTCAGGTAAAAGGGATTTGAAAACAAACCATTGTTAGTTAGCCAGAAAAGGAAAAGAAGGCTTTAATTT
>JAOTQR010079799.1:0-10307 GCA_025774065.1 Solanum ossicruentum
ATTCGATTTCTCCTACCTAGTCGGTTAAACCTACTGGTTACATTTTGTTGTACCCATGGATCATTTGAGATTTTCCTTATTGCTTTCTGATTCAAATTTTGTATTAGATATTATTAGACATAGTTGCATTTTTTTATTAAGACAGTTGTATTTACTCATTCGTACAACTTTAGATGCTTTTATACTCATGAATCAAGGTTCTGGGATTTCGCATTAAATGTTGGGGTTGTTTTTAATTTACTGCATTCGCTTTAGTTGCAATCTGGATTTTGGGTCAAGACATATGCTTGGTTGGGTTGGGTGATTCTTAGATTGAGGTATGATTTTCTTGGTCTTTGAATAGACTAATGAGTGAGTAATATTCCTATAACTCAAAACTTGGATGATACTCCCAGTGCTCGGAGTTTCAGTGACCACGTCCGAGTGTTTGAGACCTAAGTGATATTCCTCGTGGTTGTAGTCCCCGATGGCCACGTTTGGGATGTCGAACCATGGATGCCAATTCCAAGTTCTGCGCACCCGTTGATACTTTGGGTCTAGGACCCTATTAATACTTCAGGTCTTGGACCTTGTTGATACTTTAGCTTTGGGATGCTATTGATACTTTGGGTCTGGGACCCCATTAATACTTTGGCTCTAGGACCCTGTTAATTACTTTTGGACCTAGGACCCTGTCAGTTGTTCTTGCTTTAGGGACTCGATTGATTATCCATTGATCCACACACCTATACATGCCCTGATTCTACATGGGTGCACCCTCTAGGCTTATGAGGGCTTACAAATGTAGATATTAAGGCCTCACCCCCATGTACAACTTGATCCCTTGACCATGTGGTATTAAGAGTTAGGTTCCATCGTGGTTCTGTTAGTTAGATTATGCGTGGGTGTACCTTATAGGCTTATGGGGGTCCAGTTGGCATATTGTATAGATAGTAGGGCCTTATACCCCCAGTATACCTCCACCTAATGATTATTGCAATATGGGCCTACATGGGTTTGGTTAGTCGATATCCTTATACTATACTTAGATTGTTCAGTTGGGGTTCAGTGATTTTGTTGACCTGCCCCTTCCTTGATTTGAGTTCAGAGTTACTAGTCTTACTCTAGTTCTCTATATTTGAGTATTCTATATTTATAGTATTTCACTCAGTCAGCCGATGATGCCTACTAGGTGCCTTTTACTAGTACTCACCCTTACTTTCCTACATCTTCCCATAATGTAGATCTAGGTGCTTGCCATGATTGCTGAGTTGGGGATTCGTGAGCACTTCAGAAGACACTTGGTGAGCATCAGCAGCGCTAGACACTCTACAGTCTCCTACCTTTTTTGTGGCCGACTTTTGTATATGGACATTGGTCTTGTACAGTATAGTGGCTTGTATTTGTAGAAGTATTCCTGATGATGTATATTATTATTATGTATATATATACATGGGTGTGTGCTTGTGTCTATAATAGCTCTGTACAAATGACTTCGAGGTCCTGGGTAGGTTGTGCTGAGTTATGTGTATGCGTTGCTAGTACTATTATGTTAGTAATTTAGGACAGGTCCGTAGGTTGGGTTGGATGGCCTATAGGTGGGATCTAATAGGCGTCATCATGACTAGAATCAGGTCATCACATTGGTTGAGTAGTGTTAGACATTACTTATAGGCTTATTTTATTGACAATCTAAAGTAAGTTGAATTGTACATGACTAATCATCTTAGTGGTAAGGTCGATTAAGGGATAATAGGATTTAGTGAGTGGGTTTTTGATAAGTCATATCCCTCTGGTTGATAATGATAACACTTGGTGATTACTTCTCTTTTAGTGGGGTGATATGCTCAGTATAGAATTTGTTAGGGTGTAAGTGTCTGGATAAAATTCTCCCTAGAATGAGAGTTGACTAAAATTCAAACTATGATGGATTCCAATGAAAATTTTGTATTGTGTGGTTCATAGATAATTACTTTCTTGAGGTATAGCATTTGAAAAATTAAGAAGACATCATGATATATAGGAAATGTAGGATCCCATATGGTACTCCTCGGGAGGGTACCCTTGGCATGACCAACACTCAAAGGCTATTGCTAGTCCCCAAGCGAACAACTTGGTCTCATCATATTCATTCAATCCCAATCTAACAGTGGAAAAATAACTTATCAAGATCAAGTCAATGGAATAATAGACCAATCAAAAGCAAAGGCCAAAGGCCAACAGATCTATCAATCCACTAAAAGAGACTAGTGTGAAAGAAACTAGTCAGCCAATAATCCAAATCAACAATCCCAAATCTAGTCTATGAAGCCTCAATCTAAACTGTCTAAATGGTACCATAACATGCCATGGCTACCTCAATCAAAGAAAGTAAAGCACTAACTCAAGCTAGATGAAAATGAATAAATGAGCAACCTCTGGAAGCATAAGAGGACTCACCAAATCAGCTGACTGCAATAGATCTTCAATGGTGCGCTTATAGATGACTTTAAGTACTTGTATCTGCATCGTTAAATGATGCAATCTAAATGGATGTTAGTACATGCAATGTAAACATGAATTAAGGTAGAATACTGTCAACTTAGATAACTCAAAAACAAGAGATAAGAAACTCAATCAGGATGTCAAATATCTATCTAACTTAAGAATAAAGAGCATACAATGTCCTATCGACACGATGCAAACCAATCCAATCAGAGTACTATCAGTATAGAACCTATTTGGGAGTTTCTCTTATTTGACGTTAATCATTTATGAGCCGGTGATTATACAATAATCCTGTTGATGTTGCCACAACCGTGCAATATGGACATGTAGCATACTTTTCCGGAATTGTGTTTTCGCTTCGAAAAAGTATATTTTGATCTAGTTGCTCTAAAATTCAACTAGGACCATTCTCCCACATAATTTTTCATGTTGATCACATTTTCAGCCTCGGATTTGCAAAAAAGTTTTGGGAAGACGCATTATGTGAGCGTCTCTCATCTATGGGTATTTTGGTAATCTTACCAAGTGTAACACCATAGAAACTTTTGAAGTGTAGCTCGGGCTAGTAGAAGTTTGGATATAGTATTTGTCAAAAAGGGGTTTAGTTCTAGATGTCTAAATCTCAATTTATTGTTCTACATTTGAGCAAAAAATGAGACTTCCTGAGATTACTACCTCATCGACGCCGCTATAATGCTTAGCGAGCCCCTATAATAGCCCTGTCCTATCGAGATTCCAGTCGCTACAGCAGGGTCAGGCACAATTGTTAAACAACACTTTTTTGTGGTTTCATGTCTTTCTTCCTTACTCAATCCATTGACGAGGTCCATTAGAGCTAAACCATGATTTATGTGATCTTTTGTTACCCATGATGACTCATTTCGTTAGTTTCAGAGAACTTTCCAATTGACTCGTGCCTAATGTTTAATAAAAAAAGAAGATTTTTGAAGTTTTTGGTCTAAAACCATTATTAGATATTTGTGTACCCGAGAATCATTTCATTGATGATAAAAGGTATTTTAAGTTAAATAGTTTTCAATTAGAATAAGGTGAGAATTTTTTTAGGATGGACCAAAAAGGAAAGTGTGCCACATGAAATGGGATAGAGGGAGTATCTGTTATAACGACCTATTCTGTCATTACTAAGAATTTGCAACAAGGGTATAGAAATCACATTCATCATAGGTTTAGGGTGAACACCCTGGTATATGAGTGCATTACTTGTGCATCAAGGTCATACAGTATCCCTATTTAGTACCCCGAAGTACCCTAACTTAAGATCGGACCAAGACCTAACATCTCAAATCATTTTAGCTAACACCAAGTTGGAAAATTGAAAGAGGTTAAAAAATAAGTAGAAAAATGATTTCAATGGAATTTTTGGCCAAGGAATTGGAAAGATAATTTTTTGTGAAAAAATTATTTAACCAGACTAGTTTGCATCGTGGACCTTGTAAATCCTGGTTCAAAAACTCACCATCGCAAAATTGTGAAAAAAAATGAACTTTGGTGGAGCAATTCCAAATTTTGACCTGATTTTTAAGTTTGAATGAAAGGCATTTCGGTATTTTACCCACCCCTCCTACACCTAACCCACATCATTTTGATGTTGGAGTTGACCTTATATTAGTTCCTAAACATTATCTATCATTAACATACTTAGCCTTTGAGAATGGTGAATTGGAAAGTAAACAAGAGATTAGGGTTTAAGAGGAACAAGCTAATTCATTTACTTTTGCGTGCTTAATCTCCATTCCAGGTAAATAAGGCTTACTAATATTATATTGATTTCATCCATGTGCCCTACTTCTCGTTTGATAGAGTTGAGTTGAAGTTTGAGTAATTATTTATGCCATTTTTCACATGAACCCAAATTAAATATTTATGCCTTTTTTACATGGACCCAAATCTAAATATTACTTACGAATTAGTAATTCTATGTATAGATTTATTTGGAAAGCATGAATTGTGAATGTCTCTAAGGAGAATGAGATGAATATGAATGTAATCCGAGTAGAGTTTGAAGGTCCTTCAA
This sequence comes from Solanum ossicruentum, assembly GCA_025774065.1. NCBI lineage: Eukaryota > Viridiplantae > Streptophyta > Magnoliopsida > Solanales > Solanaceae > Solanum > Solanum ossicruentum. Next base: position 4,502 of record JAOTQR010079799.1, read on the forward strand.
TTTTATGTACTAAATTGCACAAGTGAAATTGAATATGAATTATTGTCAAACAAATATACAAACTTACATTGCTCTTAAAGGATAGGAATGAGTGGAAAGCATGATTGGTTGAATGAGTTGATTGTGAGATGATTGCGGAATTGATAAGAGTCCAAAATGACTAATTGGATAACTTGATTAAACTAATGGTTTTGGAGTTGTATGAGCATATTGAGTTTTGGAAGGAGTATCGAGCACCGAATTGGGTGAGAGCATCATAGACAGGGATTGAACCATTAAAGTCAGATATTTTCTTGTTTTCCCAAAAAGAAGACTTGATTTGATTGTGGATCAAATGATAGTGATTCATCCCTTACCTTGGCAAAGTATTGGGCGGATGTGACAACAACATCTTTCCACTATATCATTACCAACTCATAAAAAGAGGACTTGATTTGATTGTGGATCCAATGATAGTGATTCATCCCTTAACATGGAAAAGTATTAGATGGATGTGACAACAACATCTTTCCACTGTTTCTTTACCAACTCATAGGTGATGGTTGTCGGTTGGACAAACTTCTATATAGGACATGCTAGTATTATAAATGATTGGTTTGAGCCCCTTATGTATGAGCTTTTCTAATGCATAGTTTACTTTAGACATATGTTATTTGATTGAGTTAGGTTCTCTGAGTTGAGTGTATCTTGAGCTTGTTATTTTCAAGATATTTTACAATTGTATATTTCATATACTGACGCCATTAGGAACTGCATCATTTGATAATGCAGATACAGTTGCTAGAGATCATCATGAGGTACTCTATTGATGTTTTATTTCATTCCAAACGCTATGGTGAGACCTTCTCATACTAAAGGATCTGTTTATTCTTTTTTGGAAGTTTAGCATTTATTTTTATTTCTTCGAGGTAACCATGAACCTGTTATTAGCACCAACTAGATATTTCTAATGAGATTCTTTATAGATGATGACGGTATAGAGGTGATGTTTTGTTTTTTTCATTTGTTCTCTAGAACTACTCTTGTGATAGTATGTTGTTTTAAATTGTTGGTTATTTAAAACTTTATATTTTATTAATTATAAATTAAATTTCCCACTAGAATCTTGTCTGTGTCCTCTTCTATTGACTAAATAAATGATCGAGCTAGCCAAGTAGTTTGCTTGGGGACCGACAATTGTTTTCTAATGTCAGCCATATCTGTTGTACCTGTTTAGGTGTTAAAAAATTGGTATCAAAACACTAAATTCCAGGTTCCTAGAGTTTCTTTAAATACATGTCTAGCAGAGCTCGCTTATAGGTGTGTCGTGGACCACACTTATAATCAAGAGGCTATCGTACATTAGGAATTGTCTAACTTATTTTGCAATCTAAGTTCGTGCAATAGAGTTTTTCTATGAATGTTCCTACCTAACTCATGCATTACACGTCTGTAGATCTTGCCTCCTAAGCACACTACCATACAAAAAATGCTTCAGGTTCGAACATTGATATATCCCCACTAGAGGTGCCTCCTTAGATAGGGACAAGAGGTTGGGGACGACCTTTAGGTCCAATGAGGCTCCTCAGACACTGACTGTTCAGCTGGTCCCTACTTCAAATGCTAATCTCAGAGGAGCCATTACCATGCTCACTCAACTTATGGCTACCCAGAGTAGTAATCTAATTTGGCTAGCCTCTAGATCTAGCTGTCATGAGCTGACTGCTACAATAAACCTTAGAAACTTCTTGAGGATGAATCCACTAGTCTTCACTAGGTCTAAGGTTGAGGAGGCCTCTCGAAATTTCATTGATGAGATGTGGAAAGTTCTGTAAGCTATGCATGCTAATGTGGTTGAGAGGGTTGAACTTGTTTCTTAATAGTTGAATGATGTAGCAAATATTTGGTTTAACCTATGGGAGGAGCGTCGAGGTGACCATGCTCATTTTGTAATGTGGAATAAATTAGATATTGTCTTCCTTGATCATATCTATCCTAGGGAGTTGAGGGAAGCAAAGGTTAAGGATATTGAAAGAGGGGATGATTGTTAAATAATATGGCCTCAAGTTTATTTATCTATCCAAGTATGCTATTGAGATGACTCTTGATGTGATGTCCAAGATGAGGAATTTTGCCTTTAGCTTGGGTAAACCTGTGAAAAAGAAGTGTAAGGTGTCATCACAGATTTCAAAATGGACACCTCCATAGTCATGGTATATGCAAAGCAAATTGAAAAGGAAAACAAAAAAGATAGGGAGGAATGCATATGTATGAAACCCAAGTCAATAGGACATGAGCTTAGCCAGCATAAGCAAAGTAAGGGGTAAAGAACTCTTTTCCATAAGAGGTCTTTGAGCTATGAACCATCCATAATGAGTGCACTAGTATAAAACAACAGGTATGACCAAAAAGCACAAAGTCACCTAAGTTTCTAAGCTCAAGTTTCCTAATCCCAAAGAAATGTGACCCAAGGTTATAGGTGGAAGTTGTCTTATGGAAAGTGTGGTAAGCTTCACATAGGGGAGTGTTGAGAAGGGAATAATTAAGTGTGATTAGATACACCATATGCAAGAGTGTTTGATTTGAGACCATAGAAGGGAGATGACAAGGCCCAATTTTTTTCGACGACACTATTGACCTGAGCTAACCATAGATGTGTTATATTAGGTGCATGTGGGAGCATAAACTGCCTGTATGCCATGGATAATCGCCACGATTAGGAAAACTTACCAGATATTATTAGTGGTTTGCTTTGATTCTACTATTTTGATTATTATGCCTTGCTTGATCCAGGTTCCACTTTGTATTTTATGATCCATTATATGACCAACAAGTTTGAAATATTTCTTAAATGTCTCCTTCGGTGTCAGGACCCAACCTTTGAGGTCATGATGGTGCCTATTAAATCTAACTTACAGGCAAGCCAATCAAACCAGAGGCACCTATCCTGAATCAGTAAACATGGAAATACTGGCAAAATACCTATAAAACAACCACAACCTACCCAGAATCTAGAAGTGATTTGCATATAGCCACTATAGACTCAAGTACACAGTCTTTTATATATATATATATGACACACATACAAAACATATGTACATACTAGTAACATTAAGAACATTCAGCATCTACAACATCAATACAATATGAATAATATGCAAGGGGCAGGGAGGACCAGAAAAGGAAATTAAGAAAATTAATAACATAACTAATTAAGTCACTAAATGAACCAAATGTAGGATGTAGAAAAACCCAATCACAACAATTGTCTCTACTTGACTGTTACTTTAGGAACACTACGTCAAATGAAGGAAAAAGAACCAAAACCAACAACAGACTATCTCAATTTACTCCACTATCCATGAACCTGACAACTGTCCATGCATATTTAAAGCTATGTAATGTCGCTAAATAATCATCGAAAAAGCATTTACTATTGATTGAGTTTATGAGCTAGTAGTAAGACCTCCTTACTATTTTATCGACATGCTGCAATGAACTTGTAGTAGTATGGGAACAAAATTGTGTCATTTCAACTAGATTAAAGGTGAATCCTGTCAAATAAGAAGGACAATTTGAGAAGCCATAGGGGATGGTACTTTGGAATCGGCAAGTAGATGATATAGAAGAAATGGTGGTGAAGAATAAGTATTATTAGTTGTGGCATCTGATGACCCGATGGAGCAGAACTAAAAGAACCAACCAGCTAGAAACAAAAGAGACCATTGAGAAAGACTAACAATGTAACATAAAACCGGCTATTAAAACCCTAGTAGAACCATATCACAATTGACACGATGAAGGATGGGTGTTATACGTCGGTGTAAGGCTCTAGTGTCTATGCCTATACACGAATTGGGCCTTATAAGCCCAGAAAGTATACCATGCACAATCATGGGGTGTATAGGTATAGGGATATAAGTAATTGATAGCAAACCCTCAAACACCCAACTAAATCTGAATTAATAATGCAACTCTGATGGATGGAGAGAACACAGAACCCAAATTGGAACCACAAATATGACTCAACAAGTACCATGATATCAAACAAAGGGTCATGCTAGATCAAACTCGACATTTTGGAGGTAACCACTCTACCAAAATTCTTATCGGATGCAAGCAGTCTTATCAATCTCGGATGGAGCCAAAGATTCACTATTTTTTGGCTTTGGTGTTTGATGGAATAAAGCAAAATGCTCTTTAAACTGTCTGCGCTTCTTTCAATTGTGAAATAGCAGTTAATCAATGCAACTTTCGACGCTCATCATGGATCATCTGGGAATAGTCGCTCTATGTTTTTAAACATAGGGGTCAGGCTGCGTACATCCGACCCCCCTTACCATGCAATGGGCGGAGCCTTTAATGTACTGGGGTAATGTTGTTGTTTGTTGTGTACGGAGTGTTGACACCTAATTTTTACCCTCCACGATATAGATTAATCATCGAGCTCTTATTTTTGTTTTAACGACTTGAAACCATTATTTTCAAAAAAAAAGAGAGTCAAGCGCATGGGGGCCACGCACCCCCATTTCTTTATCTTTCCCTTTCTTCTTCACGCTTTCCCCATTCCCCTTTCCGCTCTCTCTTTCTTCTCCATTTCAAAACCCAGGAAACCAGTGACAAAGCACCAAAAACGCTTCAACATTCAACCCGGCAACTCCCAACATTCTTGTCCCCCACGCGAAGCCGACACATCAAAGTGTGTCACGGCCCAAAGTCCCGTTAGGGCGGACTGGCACCCGTCGCCGATAAGGCTCGGGAGAACCAACCTATATCTATGCGTTTTTTGTACATATTATAAGGGGTTTCTACGTTTGACATGCCTTTGAGAATATAAACAGTGATAACAAGCCAAAAGGAAATGCATATGACTAGGCCGTTGGGGCCCCAGTGTCTATAGTACGAGACATGACTTTACTTTGCTTTACATAGTCTACAAAGCCTCTATATAAAGAAAACATCTGATAACGGTCGGGATAAGCCCTGCCTCAACAAACTGTGCAATAAAAATATGTAAGCTCTAGATATGTACAAAGCCCCGAAGTAACCTGGAGCTTGGTGACAACAGCTGAATATCCTGTACTTTTATTGGGGAGATCTACTAACACCTGTACCTGCAGCATCAAATGCAGGTCCCCCATAAGGGATGTCTGTACGAGATAATGTACTGAGTATGTAAGGCAGGATATACTGTATATCAAGTAACAACTCAAATGAAACTGCACACTAGTTTAACATAAGAAACCACCTTTAGGTATATTGTGTGATCATGTACTTTAGGTTCTTTATTTTACTTTACCTTTACTGTAAATTCTGTGCACAACTGTAAAATAATTGACCAACTGATCAATGGTGAAACTGTATCGGGTTCGTCTCTGGCAAGGTTATACTTAACCCCTCGGGCTGCCCCCATGATAGGATCGTCCCTGGCTAGGTGCTATCTCCACTCTTCGGGCTACCACCTAACAAAAACTGTATACTGTATCTTTCAATTACCTTTGAGTTGATTCTTTTGGTGGTCACAATATTGGAACTATAGGACTGTATATGTAGCATATGACATGTAGAGAATCATATAAGACAATATGATAAGGAAAAAGAGTACGTTACACAAATAATGAAATGCGTATGAAATGAAGCAACTCGTGAACTTTATCTAGTAACAAAAACTCATGTAACCTGGTGTATAAACATGTATGCAGATTTGAAAGTGACTATGTATGGAAGCATATGAACATGTCAAAGAATGTAGACATGGTTAATAGTTGTGTCGGAGTTGGCAAGTGCCTTTATGTACCAAGGAGAGATCTATGTTTCATGCCAAGTG